>JAJJID010000710.1:0-13973 GCA_022204955.1 Macrophomina pseudophaseolina
ACGCGTCGGTGGCCTCAGTCCCTCGGGGGAGGGCGCGCGATGCGTCGCGGAGCCAGCGCGGGCGGCGGAAAGGGTAGCTTCGATGGATTCGCGGACCGAGTCGATGGCGGCGCGTCACTAGGTGATGGAGAAGGGCGGGTTCGGAGGTGATGTCGCATTAAGCTGCGCTGCGAAGAGTCCAAAGGTCGGGCTATGCGCGCGACCCTCCACGCCCTCGTTGCTGGCGCTCCCACCCGCAAGTCCCTCGCCCATTCACCAGAGCCCACAATTCACTTCAATATGCTCGCTTTTTGAGTCCCGCTACCTGCAGCAAACACCTTTTCTACGCTTCAAATACAAGCAAGCTGCACGACCAAATCCAAGCCCCAGTCCCAGCCCCCAGTCACACTACCTGCAAACTTACTCAAAGTTTCCTTCGCCCAAGTCCACCTTGCCCACCGACCACACCTCACGCTCATCT
Organism: Macrophomina pseudophaseolina; assembly: GCA_022204955.1. Classification (NCBI taxonomy): domain Eukaryota; kingdom Fungi; phylum Ascomycota; class Dothideomycetes; order Botryosphaeriales; family Botryosphaeriaceae; genus Macrophomina; species Macrophomina pseudophaseolina. The sequence goes on from JAJJID010000710.1 coordinate 461, forward strand.
TCCACCTCATCGCTGCTCAGGCCCAGGCCGCCCTGTCCACCCTCGGCCTCCTTCCTCTCCCTTGCCTGGGCCGCCAATCTTGTTGCAACGCGCTTGAAGTAGTCCTGCATGCTCCTCTTCGGTCCAGGCCCCAGCGATGCACCAGGCCCAGCCATGTACTTGTCAAAGACGGCAGCCTCTTCCGTGACAACGTCGAAGATGGCCAAGAATGCCGCTTCGGCCGCCAGCTTGACAGGGATGATCATGTCCCTCACGCTGGCGAAGATGGGCTGCGCGAGCAGAGCGAGATGCGGCCGCACCAGGTCGTTGTGGTGCCGGCTGACCGTACGGACGACAACAAGCGAAAGGCGCCGTGTGTCCACTGCATTGCCCGGTGGGATCACCTGTGCGAGCGACTCGAAGATGGGCTTGGTTGCGTCGAATGATTTGTTGCTTGACTCTGTCAGGAGATATTTGCCCGCTGCCAGCACGCAGTTGTCGGCAACCATCGCATTGCCCTGGGTGATTCCTTTTGAAATCGTGGCAACCGTGTCTTCGCTATATGACTTCGTGAGAGTCTCGGGAGACTCAAGCAAAATCGAGTTGAGTGCCAGAACCGATGACTTGCTGTATGAAGCGCTGAGAACACGGTTCTTGATGAGGCTAGCCGCTGTCTCGGCAGGAAGGTTCTTGATGAGTGCTCCCAGCAGACGTGCATTCTGGATTGACATGGCATCATCGGCCTCGTCGATGTCCGCGTCAATCAAGCCAAGGATCGAGGTACGTGAAGCTTCGTTCATGTTGGCGCCCGCCTTACTGACCACCTCGTACAGCGCTTTGAGCATGGCCGTCCGGACGCCGTGGTCTGATGTCTTGGAACCAGTGACAAGCTCAGCAATAAGAGGATCGATACGCGGGGTCAGAGTAATGAGCGTTCCAAGCGCCTTTGCAGCGCGGACACGCAAGATCTCGCTCGTTGTGTCGGCCAAGGACTTTGCGAATGTCCTCTGCAGCTGTGGCAAGAAAGGCTTGAGGAAGGTTGGGATCTTCTCAAGCAGATTGTTCAGAGTATACAGGATAGCCGCTGGAATTCCATTATCAGCAGAGATACCAAAAATTCAAGAATTGAAAACTTACCCTTGACCTCCACCGAGCGCTCCGAAACGACACGAATCAAAGGACCAGTAATCTGGGTGACGGACGGGCGCAAAGAATCTGCACTTGTGCGATCTATGATGTCCGAAATGGCAAGAGCTGCCTGCGTACGCTGCTCCGCCGTACCGTTCATCAGACCTTGCAAGAAGATTGGCAAGATGGCGTTAATACCCTTCGGGAGGTTGAAACCAGGCAGGTTCGAGCCAGCCACGCCGACTTGCTGAAGGACCTGGCGAGTGGAAATAACAAGAGACTCCATCTCCTCCTTGCGCAAGCGGGCGGTCAAAGCGCTGAGTGCAGTCCAAGCAGCCTTGACAACTTCCGGATCGCTGTCGTTGAAGGAAACGAGTAGCGTACGGATAAGGTCGGGATAGTAGCGGGACATGTCGACTTCGGCAGATTGGAAGAACTTAGCAAGATGAAGGTCTGCCGCACGACGTCTGTGGTGGTCATCATGCTTGGCGAGTGCTAGCATCACGCTCATCACGGTGTTCAGCCCGTCGTACTCATCAACAGACACCAACACAGTGTCGAAAGATGTCTCGAGCTCCGCCCGCAGTTCGTCGTCCTTGGTGCTGACGATGTTGTCCATGAGTGCGTTGAGGATCTGCGGGAATTTGCGCGTCATGGCCGAGCTGGCCACCTCTGCAAGAGAAGCAATAGCACGAGCATTGAAGGCAGATATAGGCGATGCAATAAGCGTGGGAAGAAGGTTGGGGAGGATGATGTTGGACCTGGTCTGCTCGGTGAGGAGAGTAAGAAGAGCAGACAAGGCATTTTGGGCATTGTCGTCGGACCGAAGCAAGTTGAGAAGGAAGGGTAGAACCTGGTCCACAGCCTTCTTGCCCAGGATGCGCTGGAGTGCATCGAACGCTTCGGCGGCAGCTTCGCGGACTTCATCTTCGGGATCAACCAACGCCGTCCGCACAACGGAAATGAGTGTCTTCTCATACTCTTCGAGCGACTCTGGCGTAGCAGCCGCAATGAGTTCGCGCAAGGCAATGCATATACCTTCCTTAGCATCACTATCGGTAGAAGTCTGCAGACCCTCCTCGAGCGTAGGCAACAGAGTAGCGAGCACTCCTTCGCCAGCCTTGCGAATGAGCTCTCCAAGAGCATTGCTTGCAATGACCTTCTGCTCCATGTTGGAGCTTGCAAGACGGCGGATGATGAGCTGGGTGAGAGTGGGCACGAGCTCGCGGAGTGTACGGGGAGAGGCAACCAGAGCCTTCCAGACTTGGATGGCTGCCGTGCGCACAAGGCCAGAAGTATCGCAGCGGCAGATGTATAGGGATGAGAGGACTCTGTTGCGCCTCTCTTCTCCAAGAACTTCGAGCAGCGATTGACCTGCTTCCCTTGCGCCTTCTTCGACCTCGTCCTGCTCGGCTTTGCCACTAATACCAGTGAGGTTAAAGAGCAGGTCTCCCACAAGCTCGACGGAGCTGAGACGGATGCGGTAGTTGTCATCTGCCAGACCACGCTCAAGCTCAGGAAGAAGGAGGTCAATGGCACGTGTGGCGAAGTTTTTGACCAGCAATCTACCGGCACGAAGAGCCGTCTCACGGATGGATTCAACGTCATCAGCCAAGCCAGAAAGGATAGGCGGGATGATTTTTTGAAGGTAGTTCGAGAAGCTGTTACCAAAACAAGCCGGCAAGAAGATGAACAGCGACATGAAACCTTCACGAACAGAGGGCTTAGAGCTGGTAACGTTCTGCAAAATCGACGGAAGAGTCTCCTCCAGGCGGCTGGTGCCCAGACCAGCCAGGACCTCACTGAGTGCCTGAGCAGATCCAAGTCTGTCACCAGCACCAGTATCGGACTTTAGGGTGGCCATGAGGCTGGGAATAAGGTCGGGAAGTGCATCCTCGCCAAGTTTCTCGACAGTGGAACCGAGAGCCTTCGAGGCCGTTGCACGAGTGGTGGGAACGGGATCAACAATAGCTTCACGCAGACCTGCAACCAGGATTGGCAGGTGGGCGATGAGATCCTTCCGCTCCGTCAAGTGAGCCAAGCTACCAATAATCTGCGCAGCCTTACGCTTTGTCGCGGACCTGTCACCTAAACCACGCTCGAGAATGCGAACAACAAGCGCAAGAGATGGGGCGTCAAGGTAATGCACGAAGTTGACCTTGATAAGGGAGTCCAGAGCCTCGTCGGTGTGTCTCGTGGGGTCGCTGAGGGCCTTGAGCAGGATGTCCACGACACTCTTAATCTCGGGATTATTGATGACCTCACCGAAGCGCTGCAGACTGCGCTTAGCTGAAGCTCTGACCTCCTTATGACTGTCGTTCAGGACTGTAGTAAGAGGTGGAATGATCTCGGGAAGACTGATAGCGAGCTGTTGAGGATCAAGGTAAGCCATGGCGCCAAGGGAGTCGCAGGCACCCTTCTTGCTACGCCACTGTTGCTCATCCAGACCTTCGAGCAGAGTGGGAAGAATCTGCTTGACGCCGTAGGAGCTCAAGTTCGCGAAACAAGTCTTGGCTGCATCCAAGCATGCTTCTCTAACATCTGCACTGGTGTCACCAAATCCAGCAAGGAGTTGCGGCACGATTTGAATAACGTATGGCTCGAAGATGCGACCAAGTATGAGAGCGAGGAGCTCATAGGCCAGAAAAGCACCTTGTCTTGCGTTCTGATCCTTCTTATTTTCAGCCGCACCCCTGAGCGTGGACATGATCCGCTTTTCATGGAGAAGGGCAAGACCCTTTCCGCGGACAATACCAGCAAGACCATAAGCGGCACCTCTGCGGGAAGCGTACTTCTTGGATTGAAGAAGCTCGTCCATAACGTGCTGAACGTACTCCGAGACCTTATCGTCCGATGCCCGAACAAGAGGAGGAAGGCATTCAGCAACAGCGTATTGAACCGTCTCGGAAGGCGTACTCAGCGTCTGCAACAGCCGCTGGACGACTTTGGGTACACGGCTGTCTCCAGAAGGAAGGTGGCGAGCAAGAGCTCCGTACAGAATGATAACGGCCTCATTAATGAGGTCAGCAGCTCCACTTCCTTGATCAGGTGCTTCAAGAGCGCGCTCGAAGAGTTCCATCAGCTCCTCAACCTTCACCTGCCCACGCTGAGAGATGATTGTGACCGCCGCATCGACCATCTCATTGCGAACGGCTGCGCTCCTGTCGCCTAGGGGACCTTCCTGAATTAGGAAGGACACGAAGGGCACCAAATCTTTGGCACGGAATTGGCCCGCTAGTTCACGGAACGCCAAAGCAATGCCGTTTCTTGCCTCCCAGGGATCGCTCAGGTCCTTTTTGATTGGCATACCGTACTTGTCCCGTTCAGGCATCCTTGGCTTAGCCCTCTCCTTATACGTGTCTTGAAGTTGCTTGATGATATCTTCAAAGACCTCAGGCTTCATGGATACACATTCAGCGACTGAGCGTGCCGCAGCCCTACGAAGCTGTTTGTCCTGGGATTCCAGGTACGGCAGCACCTTGAGGGCAGCATCTGGTGGGAGCTCCAGTCCATTAGCCTCCCAGATAGATTTGGCGAGATCGATGTTCTCTTGCACATCATCGTGGCAGGCCAGCCAGATTTCATCCGAGAAGTCAATGTCAATAATGTCGACCTCTTCATCTATGGCCTGAAGAACAGCGGTCCTGACAGAAACCTGTGGCACAATCGCTCCCTTAGCAAGAGCAATTATCTCTTCGGCGTTGAGATCAGAACCAATTCCCCTGCAGAGATCCATGAGGCAATCCTTGACGAGCTTGAAGTGTTGTGTGAACTTCTGCATGGAAGAAACGAGGGCAGTGAATAGCTTGCGACGGGGGAGGGTTTTTTCCGAGCAGGCAGCGGTGTGGAAAGAGATGAATTCGAGTGCCAGAACGATCTGCTCATCGGCTTCCTCCTCATTCGACTTATCAATAGAGCCGTTCTCCAACACGAGAAAAGCCAAGGGGAGAATATAGGTAAGTGAGATGCTATCCAGCGGCCGCTGCTCGCTTAGGAATCTCAGGCGATAGAACAATCTGGTTACAAGATCACCGAGAGGTTCTTCATCGAGACCCTCTGGAAGGAACGCCATGTTCATGGCACGTAGAGTGGCAATACCAAAGAACGGCTTGTGGACGCCGAGCCTGGATGAAGTGCGTTCTGCGCAGGCAATGTAAGCAGATGTCGCAGCATCAGCAATAACAAGACCAGCCCCAGCATCCATGGCTGCGAGAATGGAGTCGATAGCAGGTCCGAGCCACAGATTGGCCTCGGTTGGCGGGCCAGTGGCTAAGGCCTTGATGGTACCGACACCGCGCTGAAGTGCCGCTTCGACCACCGCCACGTCTTTCCGAATCTGAGACTCCTTCTCCAACTGAGCCTTGACCTTGGCCTGCTCATCCGCTGTAAGCTTCTTTTGCATGCCCTTCTTGTTAGAGATCTGATCGCGGAGCTCTTGTTCCCACTTCCAGGTATCATAGTCCTTGTCGCCCTTCGAGGGCACACGAGCCTGTTGTTTGGCCAGTACATCTATGAATGCAGTGCCTTCGGGAGTACGGAATATCGCCGCCTCGGTGGGTCCAATATTCTCGAGTTGCTTGGGATCGAGGTCGCGCTTGATCTGATCAACAAGTCGGGGTATAGCGCTCTCGGGAGCCACGAAGGCCAGATCCGCACCGGCACTGTAGGCAGCCTGCCTCACCAGTGGTGTATGGATCGAAGAAGTCCCCTATGGGCAGCGATTAGTATTCCTACGCCCTCGTTCCATTCAGATGACTCACTTTAGTGGCATCTATGATAGTTTGCATGCAGCGGTCGAGTTCCCTCTTAACAAGTTCCCCTGGATCGACGCCTGTCTTCAAGCAGGTATCAATCCAGGAAACGCGCGGGAGAAGCTGAGGACGGGCAAGTACGAGGAGACTTATGAGCTGTGTTCGTAGGGTGGAGTCATCAATGGTAGCCTCAAGAGCCTTCTGTTCCTCGGGCGTCAAACAGATCGCGCGTAAGGCGAGATAGAGCTCGTCATTACCGGTTTTCGAAGTTGTTGCGGCTGTATCCTTCTCGTTCAACTCAACATTTCGGCGCCATTGCCAAAGACCATTGATGATGATGTGCGCAATGCGCGCAGGAAAGCGAGCATATGCCTTTGAAAGGGTACGAATCGCTTCCTGCCTCACACTTGGCGCAATTCCGGCGGCGGAGGTGAAATACAAAAAGGCTTGTGACCACGATTCTTCAATTGCAGGATCTTCCTTATCCTCGGCGATCGTGTCAGTCACGGAGGCAAGCGCACGCAGGCCCCAAGCCAGGTCTTCCTCCGACGTAAGCTTGGAGTATACCCTGTGATTGAGCAGGAAAGAGGGTTTGGGCTCGGCCATCAAGACGTTCTTGATGATGGAAGCTTTGCTGAGCGTGGCTTTGATCTTTTCGTCCTCGAGCCCATTCAATTTTGACAGGCCAAAGGCGGTGGCAATATACGCCACAGTAACGAGACCGCTTTGCACAGCAGGAACAGGGTTCTTGATTACCTCTTGCCACGAGTCGAAGAGCTTTGGGAGCACTGCCTGGACGAAAGAAACGACGCCTGCCTGCTTGGTTTGCTCGGCTTCGAAGTCCCAGAGCAGCTCACCGATCCGCAAAGCCCAGAGTCGCCGGACCGACAGCCTCTTATCACCAAGGCCTTTGACGAATGAGTCTGTGACAGTAGACTCAGCCGTACCGCCGTTACTGAGGGAGAAGGCAAGATGTTTGGCAATGGCACGAGTCTCGGCGCCAACAGCCATCTCATTAGCCTCTTTAATCGCCACAGGTCCAAGACCAGCGGGTATCTTCTTGGCGAGGGCATCGGAGTCCTTGAGAGCGATGAGCATTTGGGCGTGGATTGCCTTCTGCTCTGCTACCGTGACCTTGCTCTGCTTCAGAGGGTTCAAAATCTCGTCCGCAACTTTATCCAATATGGTGTCATCGGCTGAGCGAGCAGCAATCGTTTCAAACGTCGTCAAGGCGCCGGATCTGATGGTGGCGTTCGTGGACTTGACACTGGACAAGATGGGCTTCAAGAGGTTCTTCTGAAGGGTTTCGGAGAGATCTATGGTCGGCGGAAGGGAGCGCAGCATAGGCGTGAGTAGGTCATTGAGAACAACCTCAGGAGCCCTCAGCAACGCCTTTTCAACGGGAGGTATTATCTCCTTCTGAAGATCCTCCAATGTCGTGAAGGCACTGAAGAAATCGTACAGGCCGTTCGTGATCTGCTTGGGGAGCACAGTCTTGGAGCCGACGATCTCACGCACGTAGTAGGTGTAGTAATCGCTCTTCCTCTCGGCCAGCACAGGCTCAGCAGTGGGGATGCGCGAGCACACTCCCGCAATGACACCCAGGAACACAGCGTTGCGAGCAGTGGGAGATGTGGCCTTTGCAGTCAAAGCTGCGACGGAAGCGTGTATAGCATCCTTGGAGATGCTCTCGTTCTTGAAGATTCGGCGAAGGGCGCGGCGAGTGACGACCAGGGCCGAATGCTTCAGGCCCTCGCGGCTGGCGGAGCCCAGACACGCCTCGAGTAGCAGGGCGTCCGCAGCCACGACTTGCTGGCCGTATTTTCCCCATAAATGCTCGCGAACGCCGAACTCCTGTAGTAGCACAGAGCACCATTCGACAAGGCTGAAGACGTTGGCGGCAGCGACGCTGGACTTTATCGACTCAGCGTGCAGGAATTTGGCAAGTCCGCCCACCAGCTCTTCGGCGATTGGGCTCGCGGCGGCGGCGCGGAGGCATTGGTGGACGGCTTGGCGCGAGGGGCGGTCAATATAGAGAGGATAGGTGTCGAAGAGGACGAGGAGGACGGATTTGGCACCGGCGGGGGAGATGGCTGGCAGCGGTCAGCGGGGGTCGCGTGAAGCTTGGAGTGGAATTGGAGCTCACAGTGGTCGAGCAGGTGCTGCTCCACCAGGCGCAACTTGGCGATGCGGCGCTTGGTCGAGCTGGAGAGGATGTCCCTGCGCAGATCAAGCAGGTCAAGACCTTGCGTGCCGTCGGTCTTGACCTCTGCCATTGCTGCAAAGGGTCGGCGGGGGGTCGTGAGGGCGGGTCTGGGTCTGGTGTGGTCAGATTTCCGCGGCTGCAGATCTTGAGGCCCGCCGCCGCCATGACTATGACATCGCATCACCGCGTCCATGCGCCCAAACGGGTCCAACGCCCTGCCTAAAAGCCAACAAACTTTGCGGCCTTTCCACCTCTCCTCTGCCACCTCCTCCTCGCCGCGGACGCTCCCTTGCCCTCGCACCGCCGCCCCTCATGGCCCCAAAAAAGAAGAAGCCTGCGTCCAACCCTGCGCGCGCCGTTGCCACCACCTCCATAGCCAGCAAGCCCAAGGCCGACAAGAAGCTTGACTCTACGGACGCGTCCGACGCGGGCAGTGCGGCTACGCCTGTTACGTCTAGCGATGCAGCTCCGTCGCCTGCCGCTGCCGCCCCTGCGTCCAGAGAGCTGCACCAGCTCAGCCCGGAAGAGCTCGAGCAGCAACTGGAACGCAATGAACTGCAGCTGCTGGTGGAGAAGCACGCCCAAAAAGTCCGCAAAGACGCTTCCCGCCATGTCTCCAGGATTCAGACCGACCGGCGTATTCTGCGCACCCAGTCTCAGTACTTGCCCACCCGCGAGTGGTTGCCCGATGATCTCATGCTCCAGATGTTGGATCTGATTAAAGACGAGATAAATGAAGATTTCTCCACCCCGGAGCACAAGCACTCGATCCGCAGTCTCTCCGAGGAGGATGCTGTTCTCCGTCTGTGGACTTTGAGCCAGATACTTACCGACATGGGCTTTTCCAGGGACAGGGTGCGCCAGATGCTGGTGCTTATTTGCCGGAACCCGCCGCCTTTGGACGCCAGTGCTCAGATATGGGGCCTGCAGGAAAGCTTGGACTGGCTTTCTGTCAATTGTCCACTGGAAGAGCTTCCACCATATGAGAGCCAGGCTGCCCCCCAAGGAATAGATACCAGTAATTCTTCCAGGTCCAGTAAGTATGCTTCTTCCGCCCTTACCCTGCCATCATCCCAGATTGGCCCCCCGAGCCGTACATTAGTCTTGGCCAACCACGGAATCATACTCCCGGAGTTGTCGAGCCGTCTTTGGCGCTCTGAGGCGATGAGGAACCCCAGTTCGCACCAATAGGCGCAGGGAGCAAGCATGCGAGTGGTTGGTCTTACATTTCAGCCTCTGCTTGCTCGTCACGTGCTTCTGAGATGCAGGCTCTTTCCTTGACCATAACGCCTGTTTCTGCCAGGCCAACATTGATCGTGCTGCTGCATCCTGTCTGTTCCGCGGACCTGCCCCTCGATTCAATTATCTCTGTTCATATTCGACATCTCTCTTGGATGCGGCCCAACGATTGCCAGTTCTACCCTTGTTCCGGAGCTGACAATGCCTTTTACAGATTCTCCGAAACGCTCTGATACGCCCACCCCTGATCTAATCCCAAGTTCGAAACAGAAAGCAGTTCGGACGCAACAGGAAAGCAGTGCTGCTGTCCAGATTGATGACAATTTCGACGTTAGTGACCTCGATAGCGATTTGGAACCAGATCAGCTACTGGAGACCTATCTCAATGTGAAATCACGCCTCTTTCAGGTTAATCCTGACCTAGCTGCTACACCCAACCCTCGGTCAAAATCTAACAAAAAGACACGCGGGAGCCAAACTGCGACGACGCCAACAGGAGGAGCATTGAAGTTGCAAAAGAAACTCCAGAAGATCGAAGCAGATGCTCTCTTTGACCAGCGTGAAGCCGATGAGAAATGGGCATCTAAGCGCATTGAGCTGGCCCGGGAAGCACCTGGTAGATCAAAGCGTTCCAAGGAAATTAAGCAAGAGGACGCGGCGACTCCAATAGAGCCAGTGTCTAATGCTGCCAGTGCTGCCGATGACATCATGGCACAAGCAACGCTGGCTGGCGATGGTCTAGCGCAAGAGTCCGATAATGACGATGGCGGTCTCCTCGGCGAGATGTTCACGGCTGAGCCAGGGAAAAGCCAATCCTCGGGCCTGAATGATACAGAAGACTCTGCATCTGTGACGATACGCGATTTTGGTAAATCTACCGGCATGAACCCTCGCCGCATATTGGAAGAGGCCTGCCGCGCGAGGTTTGTCTTTCTGGTCTTTCCCAACTCCACATTATCTTTACTCACACTTGCCTCATAGAGATTCTGGCGCTCGCCTCATCTTTAAGCATGTTTCGCCTACGACATATTCAAGCCGCCATTCAGTAATCATAACCTGGTCCAAAGATCAGGAACCCATAGATGCAACTGCTGTACCCGATATTACATGCGAGACGAACCCAAGGTCTATGAAATTTGCCATGATCAAAGTTGCGACTCCAGGAACTCAACAGAGCGAGAGCTATATTTCTGTTGTCGCTCTTTTCTTAATCTTCTCCATCTCTTCCAAAGAGGAAAAGGTGTATATGAGGTTACCGCCGGCCTGGAGAGACCTCTGGTCAGAATTTGCCGAAGTCCAAAAGAACTTGGCTGATGACAAGGACCGGGAAATTGTGAGGGACCTTCGCAGCATTGTCCAGGAGCAAGTCGAAAGGGAGGATGAGGATGGTGTTGTGTTGATGAACGGCTTCAAAAAACGGGGCAAGGGCGCATCTGACGAAAATAGAAACTCCGACCTTCCTATACGCACCAACGAAGTCTCTGAAGATGACTCTGAACGTCTGAAAGAGATGTGGCAACGCAAAACATCGACCCCAGCGTATCAACGAATGCTGGTTCAGAGGTCGCAGTTACCCATGGCGCACTTCCGGGATGTCACGCTGTCGGCAATCGAGCGGAATCAGGTCGTTATCCTTTGCGGTGAGACTGGTTGCGGTAAGAGCACTCAGTTACCAGCATTCATTCTCGAACATCAGCTGGCCAGTGGCCGTCCATGTAAGGTTTATTGTACTGAACCTCGCCGTATCTCGGCCATTTCTCTGGCTCAACGTGTGAGTGAAGAGCTTGGAGAAAACAAGAACGATGTTGGTACCGCTCGTTCTTTGGTCGGATATGCCATTCGACTGGAGTCTCATATCGCGGCGTCGACTCGTCTGGTGTATGCTACCGTTGGTATCGTTCTCCGCATGCTCGAATCGGCCAAAGGATTGGACGATATTACACATTTAGTGATTGACGAAGTTCACGAGAGGAGGTAGGTGATATGAAGTGCCTATTTGTTTGGGACTCTGGCGCTAAAAACTGTCGCAGTATCGATACCGATTTCCTTCTGATAGTCCTTCGAGCCTTGATGGTTAGACGCCAAGATTTGAAGATCATCCTGATGAGCGCTACAGTCGACGCAGACCGCTTCTCGAAGTACTTGGACGGTGCTCCCATCGTTACGGTTCCCGGCCGTACATTCCCCGTGCAGACCCGATTCCTGGAAGATGCTATCGAATTGACCCACTACGACGTTAAGACTCAGAAGAACTCTTACGTAGACCAAGAAGCTCCTGAAGATGATGAGGACAACCCCGATGGCAACAAGTCTGGCGTGCCCGGAAACCTTCAGGGCTACAGTGTTGCCACCAGAAATGCCCTTAAAGAGTATGACGAGTACCGAGTCGACTATGAGCTGATTGTTCGTCTGCTTGAGAGAGTAGCGTATGATCCTGGTCACACCCAGTATAGCAAGGCCATATTGGTGTTCCTTCCTGGGATCGCTGAGATCCGACAACTGAATGATATGTTGGTCGGTCACGAATCTTTCGCGCAAAACTGGTTTATCTACCCCCTACATTCCACCATCACAAGTGAGGACCAACAAGCGGCTTTCTTGGTCCCGCCGCCAGGGGTTCGCAAGATCGTTCTTGCCACGAACATTGCGGAAACCGGTATTACAATCCCAGACATCACATGCGTCATCGACACAGGCAAGCACAAAGAGATGAGATTCGACGAGAGAAGGCAGCTGTCTCGTCTCATCCAGTCATTCATCTCACGCGCCAATGCCAAGCAGCGGAGAGGTAGAGCTGGCCGTGTTCAAGAGGGCCTCTGCTTTCACTTATTCACGAAGTACAGACACGATGAGTTGATGGCGGAACAACAAACGCCTGAGATGCTCAGGTTGTCCCTGCAAGATCTCGTCATGCGTGTAAAAATCTGCAAGCTCGGTGAAATCGAGCCGACTCTCTCGCAAGCCTTGGATCCACCATCACCAAAGAACATCAGGAGGGCGATAGACGCTCTGATAGAGGTGGATGCCTTGACCGCAAATGAGGAGTTGACATCTCTGGGGAGACAGCTGGCAAAGCTTCCTCTCGATGCTAACCTCGGAAAACTTGCACTTCTGGCAAGTATCCTCGGCTGCGTGGACGTTGCTATCACCATTGCGGCCATCCTTTCTTCCAAAGACCCCTTCCTCGCACCATTTGGTCAAAGGCAGCGCGCGGACCTGGCCCGCATGGCGTTCCGGCGAGGCGACTCGGATCTCCTCACCGCATACAATGCGTACGCAACGTGGCGCAAGGTTTGCACCACACCAGGGCAATCCGAATTCCAATTCTGCCAGAAGAACTTCCTTAGCCGTCAAAACCTCGCAAACATCGAAGACCTCAAGTCGCAACTACTCAGCTCCCTCGTCGACGCCGGCTTCGTGACACCGACGTCCGAGGAGCGTCATGCCCTCAACCGCTACCGCCCTTCGGCGCGCAACCGCAGCTCCTCCTTCGTCCCCGTCCTCGCCTCGGCCAACGCCAACGCTGCCAACGACCTCCTCCTCTCCGCCGTCATCGCCTGGTCCTTCTACCCCAAAATTCTGACACGCGACGGCAAGGGCTGGCGCAATATCGCCAACAACCAATCCGTCTCGCTCGCGCCCATCTCCGTCAACAAGAACATCCCGCACCAGCCGGGCGTCCAACCCCCGCGCTACCTCAGCTACTACCACATTATGCAATCCGGCGCCAGCAAGCTGTACAACGCGCACTCCACCACTGTCGCCCCGGATGTGCCACTCGTCCTGCTCGCCGGCGCCGACGCCGACGCCAAGCTCCACGCCGGCGTCGTCGCCGTGGACGGAAACCGGCTGCGCTTCGCCGTCAGGGACTGGAAGACGTGCCTCGTCCTCAAGGTGCTGCGCCAGCGTGTCCGCGAGGTCGTCAACGCGGCGCTGAGGCGGCCAGGACAGCAGCTAACGAGGAGGCAGAGCCGGTGGTTGGACTTGTTTTTGAAGACTTTTGAGCGCGGCGAGAGGGAGAGGGAGGCGGGTGTGCAGGTTAGGAGGGCGTAGATAGAGAAAGGAGGTGTGGTGGTGAAGTGGTTCAGGTCGGGCGGAAGTTTTAATTCTACTCTTTTCAGACGGTGGTTACTTGTAGGCTGGTTGTTTCATAATAATTTTTTTTAAATGATTGATCCTCGATTTTGGGCGTCGGGTGGTGGGTGGGCGG
>JAJJID010000711.1:0-13930 GCA_022204955.1 Macrophomina pseudophaseolina
TTAGAAATAAATAGTATCGACTATAGTTAAGGGAGTATAAGGCTTTCTTAGATTTACTAATTTCTATAGATAATTTATTAAGAGATTCTCTAATCTAACGTACCCCTTAATTAATCTAACTAAGAAAGGTACTACCTTCTAGTAGAATAAAGAGACTAATATAGCTTTTAAGAAGCTAAAAAAGGCTTTTATTACTATTCTAGTACTAATATAATTTAACTCTAAATAGGAGACGGTTCTCGCTATAAACTTCTCCGGGTACTATACCGATAGTATTCTCTAATAGTACGACGATAATAGTTTTTTACGCCTAGTAGTATTCTTCTCGAAAAAGAACCTCTCTACTAAATATAACTACTTAATTTATAATAAGAAACTACTCGTAATAGTTAAATATCTATATTAATAGAATACTAAACTAAAGGGGCTTAACTAATTTAAAATCCTTACTAACTATAAGAATCTAGAATACTTTACTATAGCTAGAAGGCTATTCGAGAGATAGATTTAGTAGTAGAAAAAGCTTAGCCGGTTTTCTTTTATAATCGAATATACTCCTAGAGTAACTAATAAATTAGTAGATACGCTTACTAGAAGAAACTAAGACCTATCTATATAGAATACGAATAAGAGGCTTAAGTAAAGAATAACTTAACTACTACTACTAGCTCGCTAGGAACTTACTCTTAATACTAGACTACTAGAAGATTTGAAGAAATAAGATTAGAATAATAAAGACCTACTACTACTAGATAACGGTATAATAAGTTAACTAACGGTCTTAAATATTACTAAACCTAGCCTAGTATATCTAGAATAATATAGTTACGAATAGATACTCTAGAACTAATAGTAAAAGGCGTAGTATTAGAATAGTATTCTAAACTAATTAAGAGAAGCGGTCTAATAAGAAAATAGAATATTTTTCCTAGATCTATCTAGTAAGATTAAGGTATTAATAGCCGAATACTCGTTAAATAGCTAAGGGGATCTCCTATTTAGGAGAAGAAAATAGGTACCGAACTCTAAACTATTAAGAATAGAAAATATTTAAAAGATATATAACTTACTTCTAATCACGTACCTAGAATAGTCTAAAATAATTAATCTAGTAGTAAGGTAGTTCTTCTAGCTAGAATTTATTAATAATATCTAAAGGTTCTACCGAAACTATAATACCTACGGCCGAACTAAGATCTAGAGGAATAGAAAATAGAAACTTCTTAAACCGCTACTAATATCGGATAGGTAGTAGCGAGAGATATTAATAAACTTTATTAGACTTTTACTATTAAGTAACGGCTGCGAGATGCTTATAGTAATTACTAATCGATTAGAAAAAGGGGTTATTCTTAAGGTCTATTCGAATCTAGAAATCGAGATAGTTATAAGGCTTTTTATTAGCTACTTCTATTAGAACTATAGGGTACCGGCGGCTATTATATTAGATAGAGAAACGTAATTTATTAGTTTACTATAGTAACGGATCTATTAATTACTTAAAATTAAGCGGTGAATATTAACGGCCTATTACTTCTAAACGAACGGCTTAACGGAATAGATAAATACTAAGATAGTATAGAAGCTAGCCTTATTTATAGATTACTACTAGTATAATTAGATAGATTAGTTACTAGTTATCTAGCTAGTCCTAAACGGGAGGACGTTAATAGTTATTTAGATAAGCTCTTTCTTTCTCTCTTACGATTATTACCTCGAGCCGCTCGAATTACCTAAGGACGTATAGCTAAGTAACTAATAGAGGTAGTCCCTAGTAGCTTAGGCTAAGGCTATTATCGCTAAGATTAAGAAGGTAACGGACTAGGCGTAAGCATTAATAGTAGAGACTTAATAGAAGTAAGAATATTAAGTAAACTAATAATAGAATCCCTCGCTAGCGTATAAAGTAGGTAATAAAGTATAGCTAAACCTTAAGAATCTACGGATAGACCGGCTAAGTAAGAAACTTAATAATAAGACGGCTAAATTTACTATTATTAAAGTAATCGGCTTCTATAGCTATAAGCTAGACGTATCTAGTATAGTCTATAATGTCTTCTACGTAGATCTTCTTAGACCGGCTAGAACGGACCCCCTACTAAGCTAGATTTAAGATAACTACTAGCTACTACCTATCTAAGTAGACGGCTAAGACGAATAGATAGTAGAGACGATTATAGGTAAAAGAATAGTAAAGAAGCCTAGTTAACGAAGACGCTAGCTATAATATTAAGTTAAATAGTAAGATTATATAAGGTCTACTTAGAAGTCTATAGCCGCTCTTAAGGACACGACGGCCCTAGATACCTACCTAGAGAAAAAAAGAAGGAAAAGATAAGCGGTTTAGCCCGGCCGAAGCTAGGCCCGATCTAGGTAATATTAATCCTTCTTATTAACTTATAGTAAATAGCCCGTTAGAGCCGGCCCCCGTAGAATAGCTACCCGTTAGAGTAACTTAGTACTAGATTACCTAGTTGGGTATTATAGACTACTAGATAGAATTCGCTAGCGCCGAATAACCCTCTTTTTATTAACTAATAGGCCCTTAATTCGATAACTAGCCGATATAACTCTACGGTTCTAGTCGACTCCGAGATATTACCACCTTAACGCGGTCGTATATAACGTACGTATTACTAATTAGCTAGATTATTAACTACGCTATATAGTCGTAATTAAATATTAGAGTTACTATTTTATCTTATATACTCCTAAAATAGCTAAAAACGACAGCCCTAACTAGGAATTAAACCTAGAACGCTAAGGAGAGAAGAAGAAGTAATATTATAGTCTAGAAGCCTAGTAGTAAAAGTAAGCTTCGAAAGAATTCTTAGTAAATACGTAATTCTATTTTATCTCTATATTTAAGTTAATTCTTCTCTTTTTCTTCTTTTTCTTTTTTTAAGTTCTAGCTTCTTATATATAGTATAATAAATCTTTTAGCGATTATTCTAAGGTTAAGCCTTAATACTACTATTAACGCTTATACCTAGTTCGTTACCTCCTTAATCTTAGCGATAATAGCCTTAGCCCGAGCTACTAGGGACTACCTCTATTAGTTACTTAGCTATACGTCCTCGGGTAATTCGAGTGGCTCGAGGTAATAATCGTAAAAGAGAAAGAAAGAGCTTATCTAAGTAACTATCGACGTTCTTCTATTTAGGGCTAGCTAGATAACTAGTAACTAATCTACTTAATCGTGCTAGTAGTAATCCGCGAATAAGGCTAGCTTTCGTACTACCTTAGTATTTATCCGTTCCGTTAAGCTATCCGTTTAGAAATAATAGACCGTTAATATTCGCCGCTTAATCTTAAGTAACTAATAGATTTATTACTATAGTAAACTAACGAATTACATTTCTCTATCTAATACGATAGCCGCCGGTACTCTATAGTCCCAGTAGAAGCGGCTAATAAAAAGCCTTATAACTATCTTAGTTTCTAGATTTAGATAGACCTCGAGAATAACCTCTTTTTCTAATTAGTTAGTAATTACTATAAGTATCTTATAGTCGTTACTTAATAGTAGAGGTCTAATAAAGTCTATTAATATCTCTCGCTACTACCTATTCGGTATTAATAGTGATTTAAGGAGTCTCTATTTTCTATTCCTCTAGATCTTAGTTCGGTCGTAGATATTATAGTTTCGGTAGAACCTTTAGATATTATTAACGAATCCTAGCTAGAAGAACTACTTTACTACTAGATTAATTGTTTCGGACCGTTCTAGGTACGCGGTTAGAGGTAAGTTGTATGTCTTCTAAATAATCCATGTCCTTAATAGTTTAGAGTCCGGTATCTATTTTCTTTCCCTAAATAGAAGGTCTCCTTGGCTATTTAACGAGTATTCGGCTATTAACACCTTAATCTTACTAGATAGGTCTAGGGGAAATATTCTATTTCCTTATTAGACCGCTTCTCTTAACCGGTTTAGAATACTATTCTAATACTACGCCTCTTACTATTAGTTCTAGAGTATCTATTCGTAACTATATTATTCTAGATATACTAGGCTAGGTTTAGTAACGTTTAAGACCGTTAGTTAACTTATTACGCCGTTATCTAGTAGTAGTAGGTTTTCGTTATTCTAATCTTATTTTTCTAGATCTTCTAGTAGTCTAGTATTAAGGGTAAGTCCCTAGCGAGCTAGTAGTAGTAGTTAAGCTATTCTCTACTTAAGCCTCTTATTCGTGTTCTACGTAGGTAGGTCTTAGTCTCTTTTAGTAAGCGTATCTACTAATCTATTAGTTACTCTAGAGGTATATTTAATTATAAAAAAAAACTAGCTAAGCTCTCTCTACTATTAAATTTATCTCTCGAATAGCCTTCTAGCTATAGTAAAGTATTCTAGATTCTTATAGTTAGTAAGGATTTTAAATTAGTTAAGCCCCTTTAGTTTAGTATTCTATTAACGTAGATATTTAACTATTGCGAGTAGTTTCTTATCGTAAATTAGGTAGTTATATTCGATAGGGAGATTCTTTTTCGAGAAGAACGCTACTAGGCGTAAAAAACCGTTATCGTCGTACTACTAGAGGATACTACTAGTATAGTACCCGGAGGAGTCCGTAGCGAGAACCGTCTCCCGTTTAGAGTCGAATTATATTAGTACTAGAGCGGTAATAAAAGTCTTTTTTAGCTTCTTAAAAGCTATATTAGTCTCTTTATTTTACTAGAAAGTAGTGCTTTTCTTAGTTAGATTAATTAAGGGGTACGTTAGATTAGAGAATCCCTTAATAAATCATTTATAGAAATTAGTAAATCTAAGAAAGCCTTATACTTTCTTAATTGTAGTCGGTGCCGTCTATTTCTAGATTACTTAAACCTTCTCTAGGTCTATTTAGATGCCCTTACCTACCTTAATTATATAACTAAGGTACTTCGTCGACTAGACTTCGAATTCGTATTTCTTAAAGTTAAGCTAAAGGCTAGCTGCATCTAGCTTAGCTAGTATTTTATTAATCTTTTTACGGTAATCCTAGCGAGAGTCTTCCGTAAAGATTAGGACGTCGTTAATATAAGCCGAAATAAAGTCGTCTAGAAAGTCCCGTAGTATCTAATTAATATACCGTTAGAAGGTACTGGGTGCGTTAGCTAATTTAAATAGGGTAATAAGCTATTCGAATAACCCGAACCGGGTTCTAAATACGGTAAGCTACTTATTATCTTTCTTAATCCGTATCTTATAGAAAGTAGTAGTAACGTTAAGCTTAGTAAACTATTTAGTCTTACTAATCCGATTAAGTATCTTCTAAATAAGTAGTAACGGGTAACGGTTCTTTCTAGTAATTTGATTTAAGGCTCGGTAATTATAGTAGAAACGGAGCTCTCCTCCTAGCTTCTTTATAAATAGAATAGAAGCGGTAGTAGATAAGTTACTAATCTAAATAAAGCCTTTATCGAGGTAGTTATTTAACGTCTTTTAAAGTACTAAGAGTTCGTCGCGGGATATATTATATAGAGGCTTTTAGAATAGCTCTAGTATTTTTTCGTTAGCGTCTTTTTCGAGTTTAATATAGTAATCAATTCTAGGCCGGTAAGGTAGTAGTTTATTCGCTTCTTACTTTTTAAATAGACGGTGTCGTTCTTAGTTAACCTAATATGGTAGACTAGCTTTAACGTTAATAGAAGTCTTCTCTTTTAGGGCCTTATTAATATTAGTAAGGCTTATAGTAAAGATTTAGTATTCTTTCTTCTTGCATTACTAGTATAAGAAGCGGAACGCGTGCGCTCTAATCGATATTTCTTAGGGCTTAGATAGATTAGTATCTTGCTTAACTACTAAGCCGGTATTCTTAAAAGTAATTATTCGTTCGCTTTAGTCTAGTATTACCTTTTCTTATACTATCTAGGGGTTATCTAGTATAATATCATAGCTAGTAAGCCTTAGAATAATATAGAAGAATATTCGTTTTTAATTATAGCTACTAATATCGACTTCTACCTAGGCTACCTCCGTAATTCGCTACTCGGTAGGTATTAAGCCATCTAGTATTCTTAAGGGTATTTAGATGCGTGGGAGTTTATAATGTTTAGTAAACTTATAGCTTATTATAGTGTAATATTTATAGCTAGTATTAGTAAGAGCTTTACTAAAAGACTCTTTATTAACTAAAACTAACGTAAAGAGTAAGTTCTATTCTAATTTAGGTTACTATCTTCGCTAGTTAGCTTATATTACCCGTTTTTTCTCCTCTATTAGCTTCTGCCTGCATCTTTTAATAGGAGCTACTCGTTTTCCGATTACTAAGGGTTGGTATTAGTGTCGACTAATCCCCCGAGCCTTAGTTCCGTAGGTACCGCGTGCTGGGCGGGCTTAGCCGTGCGTGTAGACCGTTTTAGGAGAAGTAGGGGGTAGTCTAGAACGCGGTAGTTATTATTACCGTAATAATAATAAAGGTTCTCGTTTCTATATCTCTATATTTCTTGCGTATTTACCTACTTAGCGCGTTATTCTTAGTTATATCGTTTTTAGGCGGTCTTAGCCGGTTCTATACGCTTCTACTCTATAAGGTTAAACCCTTGTATAGCCGATTTAGGCGTAGTAGACCCTACCGAGCTAACCTTATTTGAATATTAGTTCTAGCTAGCTAACTATCTTCTTCTACTTTAATTACGTAGGTTAAAGGCTTCTAACTAATCGCTTACGCGTTTTAGTTCCGTATAGTATTCCTTAAAGAACTATTAGACTGTTTTAAGCCCGATTATACTACGTTAGAGCTCCTAGCTAAGGCTAGCTTTAAGGTAACTCTTAAGAATCTTATCTAGCTAGCCGGTTCCTCTGGCCTCGAGCACTAGCTTACGAAATTTGGTAAAATACTCTATAAAAGACTTATTCGTTTAGCGTAGCTTATATAGCTTATGCTAAGCCTTCTCCTAGACGTGGGGGTCACCGAATAATAAGTGAAGTTGGTCGATTAGATACTAAGCCGTTATATACTTAGTATTAACGTGCGTCTGCACCTAGGGTTATAGTTAGCGTGCCGCCTCGCCCCTAAGCCGGTTATAGAGTATAAAGAACTTAGTAGCTTCGGTATAGCCAGTATAGTCTACTATAAGCTTTACGAGCGCCTATAATATCTAGGGTTCTAGTCCTTCTCGTTTACCTAAGTACTTAGTAAGGGGGCCGAGGTGCTTAGTAGGTGCATTGTCTTTATTAGGGGCCTCGTGCCCCTAGAAGAGTGCTAGTGGCGAATTTAGGGTGGCGTCGGTGGTTAGTAGCGAATTTAGGGTGGCGTTAGCGGTTAGTAACGACTTAATCGATTATTATTTAGATATTAATATTTCTATTTACTTCTTTTCTCTTAACTCCTCTACTTTGCCACTAAGCCTACTAATCTAAGTTAATATTTTTTATAGTAGCTCCATAACTACTTACGCGTTCTAGGCCGATTGGCCCTATCTTTATTAATCTTTAGATACTATAATTCTAGTACTTCTAGTAAGACCGGTATATAACCGTCTTTACTTTTTAGTAATTTCTTAAGACCGGTACGCGACCATCTTTAATACTTAGTATCTAGTAATTTTGTAAGACCGGTATATAACTGTCTTTACCGTTTAGTAATTCTGTGTTTAATATATTCCTTAGGTATAAAGTTCTAGCTAATATTAAGGCTTAACCTTAGGATAATCGCTAAAAGGTTTATTGCACTACGTATAAGAAGCTAGAACTTAAGAAAAGAAGAAGAAGAAGAGAAGAATTAACTTAAATATAGAGATAAAATAGAATTACGTATTCGCTAAGAATTCTTCTAAAGCTTACTTTTACTACTAGGCTTCTAGACTATAATACTATACTATAATGTAAACTTATAATTTAGGGGTTAGAAGAGACCCCGCACACTACTAAGGACCTATATAGAAAGTATACGAAAAGCCTACGTACTAACGGCAATAGTAATTAC
Source organism: Macrophomina pseudophaseolina (assembly GCA_022204955.1). NCBI lineage: Eukaryota > Fungi > Ascomycota > Dothideomycetes > Botryosphaeriales > Botryosphaeriaceae > Macrophomina > Macrophomina pseudophaseolina. Next base: position 7,908 of record JAJJID010000711.1, read on the forward strand.
TAAATCGCTAATATCTATTTAGTTACTTATAGTAAATATAATAAGTTTACTTATAAGGGCTTAGCCTCTCTAGTATATACTCGCTGTAAAGAGGCTAGTATAAGCTTAGTATAAAGCTTCGTGCCTTAGTCTACGATAATAGTAGTAGTCGTAACTGAAAACGCGTTTAGTAATACTTCTAAATTATTAGCTAATTTTATACGTACTGAGTAAAAAAAGGACGCCTTCTGTATAGAGGTACGTAAATAGCTTATAAAAGAATTGCCCTAAACGCACGATTAGTATATAGTTAATAAGTAAGGACTTCTACGCTATAAAAAACGGGTATACGTGCTAAAATATACACCGTTACGCGAAGAAATTCTACTTAGAAACCACGACAACCTAAGTAGTAGCTATTACGATATTCGCCGAACCTAAGAAGTCCTATTAAGGAAATATTACTAGGAAGGCATTACCGCTAATATTAAGAAGTATATGCGGAGTTACGACGCCTACTAACGCGATAAGGCCCGCCGGTATAAGCCTTATAGGTTACTCTAATTATTACTAGTAGCGGCTTAATCGTATAGGTACTATTCCCTTAACTTTATTACGGACTTACTAGAATCCGTAGATAGGAGCGGTTAAGTATATAACGTAGCCCTTATACTCGTTAACCGTTTTACTAAATACGTGTGTTATTTATCTATAAGAAAAACTATCGATGTAGCCTCTTTAGTAGAACTACTTATTATAGAAGTCTTTATCTAGTTTAGGCCCCCTAAGAGCCTAGTCTCTAATAGAGGGTCTATATTTACTAGTAAATACTAGAGCGCACTATACTATAATCTGCGCGTAAAGTATAGGTTAAGTATCTCTTTCTATCTATAAACAGATAGTTAGACAGAGTGGTAAAACTAGAAGTTAAAGATATACTTACGTTACTATACTTTCTAGAACTAAGCCGACTAGGTAACGCTAGCCCCCTAGGTAGTATACGCCTATAACTAAAAGAACTATACCTTTATAGGCTTCGTACTAGTCGAACTCGACGCCGGAGTAAAACCTAACTTGTGGAATAGTATTCGGGCTAACCTAATAAAAAATTCTATAGAAGCTACGACCGTAGCTAAAAAGTATATGGAAAGTATATAGAAAGTATAGAAAACAGCTACAGAATTTCTACGGTATACCTAGGAACTCTAGGCTAAGTACTATAACCGGAATCGAATCGAAAAGTACTTTAATATAGGATAACCGGTTCTCCTAGCCGCTAAGAATATTAAAACTAAGCGGTCTAGTAAGAAACTCGATAATTGGTACCTAGGACTATTCTAAATCTTAGAGAAAATTAGCTTCTAAGCCTATCGCCTTAATTTACTATAGTCTATATCTAGAATACATAACGTTTTTAACGTTATATTACTCGAGGAATATACTATAAGACTAGGCTTTTAACTATCTATAGTTAAAAAAATCGACGACGGTAAGTATTAGGAAGTTAAAGCTATTATAGCCTACTAAGTAGGCCCCCTAAAGTAATACTTACTTAAATAGCTCGGCTAGCCCTATAAATATAATAAGTAGAAGCACGAAGAAGAGCTAGAGAACTATTAAGAGCTCCTCGAAGATTATCTAAAGAAAAATCTAATTCTATAGAAAACGCGCCCTACTCATAGCCGAAAAGTAGGTAAAAAGTATAGATCTAGCGCGGGGAAAAGGCGGGGCCGACTACTAGACTTAAAGAATAAGAAAAAGATATAATATACCGTATAGCTTATCTATATAATAGAAGATATTAATTTTAAGAGTATAGAATACTATCTATCTACCGCACATTAGAGCTAAACTAGTACTAATGCTTCGAGGTATTATCTATATGCTTAAATATCTTCTTTTCGAAATCTTCGTCTATAACTATGTTTATAGGCTTTAAAAGCCTAATACCCCCTAGACTATTCTAATACCGCTACTAATTTTCCTAGTATAAAATATTACGTGTATACTACTAATTAGCGTGACTACTCGTCTTATAAATCTTCTTCGCCTTCTAATACTCGTACGCCGTTACCGCTATGCTAAATTTACTAGTATACTTATATACTATAAGTAGCTTCTACTCTAGGAACTCTAAAGTATCGTTATCGAACCTAAAGTCTGAGATATAGTACGCTAGTAGATTCGCTACACGGCAAAACTAAGGGGGAATCTAATTAAGTATAGGGTTAGCACTCGAAAAGTATAAGAAAAGCGGGTAAAAAGTAAGCTTACTAATATATATTTATAACTATTTGCGCTATACTAATTATATTTACTATATAGCGGCTCCTTAAAGTAAACGTTATAGAGGCCCGCGAGTAGATCTATAGAAGTAAAATTCTACTACTCTCTACCCTCGCTCTTACGCAGCGTGCCCTAGTAACGTATATAGCGCATGTAGCACACGAATACTAACGGCGGCTAAGATTAGAGATAAGCGGGTAGACGTAGAATGTCTATACTAATAGACTACTACGATATCTTATCGATATAGCCTATAAGGCTAGTAGGGGCTTGGTTACTAAGGAAGGAGCTTATAATAGAAGAAGTATATAAAAAAATTTAATTAAAGCTTAGAAAGGTTTAGGATATAGGGTTAATTCTATACTACGAAATAAAGAAAGATAAAAGAATTAATATATCTATTAAAAAAGAATCTTATTAAGAGGCTGTATATAATGACTATATTATCTACGCCATTAGTACCTGTGAATTAGTACTAGCTATCTACTAGTACGGCTATCTAAACTGATACGCGCTTACCCTTAATAGTAAGAATACGTTAACGATTCTTCTTTATTTATTATTCTTTACTCTTTATTCCTATTCTTTATTATTATTTTAGATTACGGTACTGCGCTGCAGCGCCACGTATTATGAATAATACTACTTTTATATACTAGTTAGTACACTCTTTTTTTCTAGAAACTAGGGTTTTTTAACGAGGTACCTAGATAGAAAAGTCCTTTCTTTAGAAATTGAAACGATTTCTAAAGAAAGAGGGGGTAGTATTAGGATAATAGGCCTAGCCTACGGTTAGGGTGCTAACTACCTACTAAGCACATGCTTATTACGTACGAGGTATATAGGATACCCGGGGCCCCTATATTTAGGCCACTGGTGCAAACCCTTAATACTAAGGATTCGCACCTAAGAATACTACCCTTTCGAAAGACTTTCTATTTAAACCCTATTTGCTTATAGTTACTACCTTAACGCGGTCGCACGTAACATATATATTACCGGTTAGCTAAGTTTCTAACTACGCTATATAGCCGTTATTAAATATTAGAGTCGCTGTTTCACCTTATATACCCCTAAAATAGCTAAAAACGACTACTCCGACTAGGAATTAAACCCGGGACACTAAGAAGAAAGGGGGGGGGTAATATTATAGTCTAGAAGCCTAGTAATAAAGAAGTCTTAGAAGAATTCTTAGTAGTTACGTAACGTTTCTTTTCTTATATATTTAAGTTAATCTTCTCTCTTCTCTTCTTCTTCTTTTCTTAAGTTCTAGCTTCTTATACATAGCGTAATAAACCTTTTAGTAATTATTCTAAGATTAAGCCTTAATACCTAGAAGGAGCTAAATACTAAATTATAGTATATTACGACTATAAAAACCTATCGCACTTTACTACTACTAAAAAACTAAACTAACGATAGGTTAGATAGGCTAAAGAACTAGTATTATATAATATAAAGATTATCTATAGAAAGAAATCTAAAAACGCTCGCGTAGACGCGCTAAGTAGACGAGCTAACTATATCGAGGAAAAGCTAGGTCTATAATCTATAGTACTTAATATATAGAAAGATAGGTCTTTTATACCCGCTAGCCGTAGCTGCTAGATTACTACTATTTATAGTATTAAATAAATATAGCTTAAGAAAGAACTAGACGACTCGCTTACTCCGGTTCGACGACTAGTCCTAGCGATATGCCTTAAAGGTAATAAATAGAAGCGTAAGATTTAAGAAGCCTACGTAGATAACGTAATAACTTAAAAAATTAAAGAACTTAAAAATAATTCCCGAGTAACTAAAAACGTAGATAGTATAATTCTATTTTTAGAATTAGTCTATATTCTAGTTAAACTATGGAAAGAACTCGTAAAAGATATATACGAAGCCCTAGTATATAGTTATTAAGAAATAGATAAGATAATAAAGCGAATTATAAGAAGCTACTACTTTCTAGGGCTTAAAAGAACTATCTAACGGGTAGTCTTATAATACGACCTCTATATTAGAAGTAAGGCTGTAAGATATATACTCTACAAATAGCTTTAGCTATTACCGATACCGAAGTATTCTTAGTAGTTTATCTCGCTAGACTTTATTACGGATCTATCTAAGTTAAGAGAGCCACTTACTAAGGTTAAGTATAACTTAATCCTAGTTATTATTAATAGAATAATAAAGTACGTCTACTACTTACTATTTCTTAAATTAGTAAATACGAAAGAACTCGCCTATATATTTCTTAGAATAATTTTCGGTAACTATAGATTACTAGAAGAACTTATATTAGATAGAAATCGACTATTTATATTCTAATTCTAGTAATTGCTTACTTAATAGCTTAGCGCTAAATATAAGCTCTCTATAACGGCACACCTATAAATAGACGGCTAGATAAAATAAATAAACTAGATACTAGAGTAATATCTACGCTACTATCTTAACTACGTGTAGAATAATTAGATTAAGCTACTTTCGCTCGCTTAGTTTACCTATAATAGCTTAAAAGCATCCGCTATATAAGAATCTCTATTCTATACTAACTATAGGTACGAACTAATAGCCTATAGATACCCGATACTAAGCGAGTTATTAGCCTAAAAAGGAATTCTTAAAGCGAACTAGCTAAAGATACTCTATAAATAAATATATCTAGACCTAGAATTTGTAGCTCTATAAATAGATAAATACTATAATAGACGGTACTAAGAGGTACTAAAGCTAAAAAGAGAAAATAAAGTTTATCTCTTTAGTAAAAATTTTAAATAAAAAAAAAACGACTGACTAAGTAAAAAATTAGACTTTAAAAAGGTCGGCCCCTTCGAAATCGAGGAATAAATTAAAAAGGTTAATTTCTACCTTAAATTACTAAATACTATATAGATATACCTAGTATTCTACGTCGCCCTACTCGAGCCGGCACCTTAAGATACCGCGCTAATATGCTATATAAAGAAAATAATACCCGAAAACCTAGACGCTAATAAAAATAGAGAGTAGAACGTAGAATAAGTTCTAAATAGCGGCTATATTAACGGTTAGTTCCGATATCTCTTTAAATAGAAAGGAGATTAAGATAATACCTAGAAACTACTAGAACTCTATAACTATTAAGAACTTATTAATAAGTTCTATTACTAAAACCTAGATTGACTAACGCCGCCGACTTGTTATATATAAAGGATCTAAAGTTAAAATTAATAAATGAAGATAACTATGCTTAATTAACTAACCCGGAATCCTTAGGTGGCGTAGAACCTAAACTAATACTAGAAGACCTAATAGACTAGAACGGCTCTATAGCGCTATTAGCTAAGGTATCGCTACGTAAACGCTTCGACGATCGCCCCTCTTTAGCGTTTTTAGGGTTAATAGGATTCCTAGCCTTATAGGCCGCCTCTAAATAATTTAGCTCCTCGAGGTCCTCGATAGATTACGCCTTCTTATTTAATATTAGACCCCTACAACGCTATAATAAAATCTTTTACTTACGAGAACGTTCTAAACGAGACGAAGCGGTACGAAGTTTAGACATTAATTTCGAAATAGTATCTAGGGCCTCTATCTTATTCGTAGTAATCTTTATAATAGCACGCTCTAGGCGAACAACTAAGAAGAAATTAGAATAAGCTAAGTAAAAGTAATAGAAACTTATAATTATCCTCCTTTATACTACTAGCATTATAGTAGATATTACTACAATAAGTACACTCCCTATAACGCGAATACCTAGGAGCGATACGATATACTATACTCTT
>JAJJID010000712.1:0-13905 GCA_022204955.1 Macrophomina pseudophaseolina
TCAAGATTCCAATACAGACTTATTGGAGGTAACAAGCCTGACGCGCACCGCGCCCCAACCTATTACGTGATCACTACCCATCGTCCCAATCCTTCACCCTTCTCTTGTCCTTCAAGGTAAACCTATCGTTACCCGACCCTGCTAGGTGATTCCGAAGCCTAGTGGAAGAGGCCGCCGTTACAATAGCTATACTTAATAGCAAAGTAGAAGATAACTTTATTAGCTATATCTTTACTACTTAAAATAATATTAGACTTATAAAAAAAGACTATCTCTACTCGCTAAAAATAATAAATAGATCCGCTACCTTTTATAATAAAGAATAGATTTAGGTTAAAATAAAATCTATAAAACTTACTATTAAAAAATATATAGAGAAGATTATACTTAACGTAATCTTTATACTAGAATATAATATTATTTTAGAAATTTTATAGTTTAAAACCTACGAGCTATATATTTAATAAAAGAAAAGAATAGTTATCTTTCTAAATAAAAAATATATTAGATACCTAGTAAATACTAAAAAAATATTAGTAGTTAAGAAAAATTCTATAGATATCTAGAAAATCTTAATAAATATATTAAAGTAAATAAGAAATTAAGAAAAAAAAGTATATATAATTTTTATTAAAATAAGCCTAGAATATAAGTAGAAAATCCTAGCTTATATAATATAGGGCCTTCGCTAGAAGAATAATAACGTTCTAAAGCTAATTAAAGAAGATTATTTCTAAAAAATCTATAAAAGATATAATCTATTTACGTATAAGTAAATAAATATTATTAAATAAGATATTTTAATAGCTAAGATTAATATAGACCTTAATAAAATTATAAGATCTACTCTAAATAAGTTAATATCTATATTAAAATTAGAAACCATCCTATAATAATTCTAGAATATACTAAGAATATTCTAGAAAAGAGATAAAGAATAACTACTAAAGTATTAGCTATAGAATTATAAAATATTTTTACTTTTAGAAATATAGCTAGCGTTTAAGCCTATATACTTTTTATCTAAGAAAGAGACTAAAGTATTATAAAAATATATTAATAAGAATCTAGAATAAGATTATATTTACTTATTATTATTATTAGCTAGATATCTAATTTTATTTATACTAAAAAAAAATAGTAAGCTTCGCCTCTATATTAACTACTAATAGCTAAATAATATTATAATAAAAAACTAATACTTCTTATCTTATATTAATAAACTATAGAATAAACTTAGATGTACTAAATACTTTATAAAGTTAAATATTTAAGAAGGCTACTATCTAGTTTATATTAAGAAAGATAAAGAATAGAAAATAATATTTTAAACTAAATTTAGCTACTATAAGTATATAATAATACTTTTTAGACTTACTAATATATTAGCTATTTTTTAGAGTTTAGTTAATAATATAGTATATTTATATTTAAATATATTTACTTTAGCTTATCTAGACGATATTCTAATCTACTTAAAAACGCTTAAGAAATATATTAAATATATAAAAAAAGTTCTAAAGGCCTTAAATAAGTGAAATCTTTAAGTTACTCTAAAAAAGAATAAATAGTATATATAAAAGACTAAGTACCTAGGGTTTATTATTACCCCGGAATATATTAGTATAGATAATAAGAAACTAAATATAATAAAAGACTAGTCTATACTAAAAATTATTAAAGAAGTATAATTTTTTCTTAGATTTACTAACTTTTATTAAAAGTTTATTCTAAACTATATAAAGGTATTAATACCTCTTATAGACTTAACTAAGAAAGAATACGAGTTTATATAAAAAGAAAAATAATAAATAGTCTTTAACTTACTAAAGTATATATTTATATAAGTATTAATTTTAGATATTTATAACTTTAATCTATTTATTATAGTTAAGACTAATATCTTTAACTATACTATTAAAGTAGTTCTTAGCTAGCTAAATAAGTAAAATAGACTATATTCTATTATCTTTTATTTAAGAAAAATATTAGGCCTTAAAAAAAACTATAATATCTATAATAAGAAACTTCTAACTATTATTATAGTTTTTAAAGAATAGAGATACTATCTAAAAGAAACTAAATACTAAATTATAGTATATTATAACTATAAGAATCTATCGTACTTTACTACTACTAAGAAACTAAATTAACGATAAATTAGATAGGCTAAAGAGCTAGTATTATATAATATAAAAATTATCTATAAAAAGAAATCTAAAAATATTTATATAAATGCGCTAAGTAGATAAGCTAACTATATTAAAAAAAAGCTAGATCTATAATCTATAATACTTAATATATAGAAAGACGAGTCTTTTATACTTACTAGTTATAGCTATTAGATTACTACTATTTATAGTATTAAATAAGTATAGCTTAAGAAAGAACTAAATAACTTACTTATTTTAATCTAATAACTAGCCCTAGCGATACGCCTTAAAGATAATAAATAAAAGCGTAAGATTTAAGAAGTCTATATAGATAATATAATAGTTTAAAAAATTAGAGAACTCGAAAATAATTTCTAAATAACTAAAAATATAGATAGTATAATTCTATTTATAAAATTAATCTACGTCTTAGTTAAACTATAAAAAGAACTTATAAAAGATATATATAAAGTTCTAGTATATAGTTATTAAGAAATAAATAAAATAATAAAGTAAATTATAAAAAGCTACTACTTTTTAGAGCTTAGAAGAATTATTTAACGAATAGTCTTATAATATAATTTTTATATTAGAAGTAAGGCTATAAGATATATATTTTATAAATAGCTTTAGCTACTATTAGTATTAAAATACTCTTAGTAGTCTATTTTATTAGACTTTATTATAGATCTATTTAAGTTAAGAGAGCCGCTTACTAAAATTAAATATAACTTAATTCTAGTTATTATTAATAGAATAATAAAATACGTTTACTACTTACTATTTCTTAAATTAATAAATATAAAAAAACTTATCTATATATTTTTTAGAATAATTTTTAGTAACTATAAATTACTAAAAGAACTCGTATTAGATAAAAATTAACTATTTATATTTTAATTTTAGTAATCGCTTACTTAATAGCTTAGCGCTAAATATAAGCTCTCTATAATAGTATATCTATAAATAGATAGCTAGATAAAATAAATAAACTAAACGCTAAAGTAATATCTATACTACTACCTTAACTATATATAAAATAATTAAGTTAAGCTACTACTACTTACTTAATTCGCCTATAATAGCTTAAAAGCGTTAGCTATATAAGAATTACTATTTTACGCTAACTATAGATACGAATTAATAGTTTATAGATATCTAATACTAAGTAAATTATTAGCCTAAAAAGAAATTCTTAAAGTAGACTAGCTAAAGATACTCTATAAATAAATATATCTAGATCTAGAATTTGTAGCCCTATAAATAGATAAATACTATAATAGATAATATTAGAAGATACTAAAGCTAAAAAAAAAAATAAAGTTTATCTCTTTAATAAAAATTTTAAATAAAAAAAAAATAACCAACTAAGTAAAAAATTAAACTTTAAAAAAGTTAGCCCTTTTAAAATTAAGAAATAAATTAGAAAGATTAATTTTCGTCTTAAATTACTAGATACTATATAAATATATCTAGTATTTTACATTATTCTACTTAAGCTAGTACCTTAAGATACTATGCTAATATACTATATAGAGAAAATAATATCCGAAAATCTAAATACTAATAAAAATAAAGAATAAAACGTAGAATAAGTTCTAAATAGTAGCTATATTAATAGTTAGTTCTAATATCTTCTTAAATAGAAAGAAGATTAGAATAATATCTAAAAATTTATTAATAAGTTCTATTACTAAAACCTAGATTAACTAACGCCACCGACTTATTATATATAAAAAACCTAAAGTTAAAATTAATAAACGAAGATAACCGCGCTTAATTAACTAATCTAAAATTCTTAAATAGCGTAGAATCTAAACTAATATTAGAAGATCTAATAGACTAAAATAACTCTATAGTATTATTAGCTAAGATATTACTATATAAACGCTTTAACGATCGCCTCTTCTTAGTATTTTTAGAGTTAGAAACGCTTTTAGCCTTTAGCGCTTTTAACTTTTTAAGTATATTAATTACGTCCGACTTATACTATAGTATTAGAGTAGTATAATACTTAAATAACTTTTACTACTTCTTAGTATAAGAAAGACTAGAGAATACCTTTTAAAGCTAATTTTTAAAGATTATATATTCGAAGTATATTTTATCTAAAGTACGTTAAAGATATTTAACTAAAGAAAAAATTAGTAAGTATATAAGATAATTAGAAAAAAACTAATAGTTAAAATTTTTAAGACTACTAGTATTATAACTAGTATGCTTAGTATAATAATATTCGCTATAATATAAGAAATCTAAGATTATATAATATATTATCTTAGACTCTTTAGCCTTTCGCTAAGTATTTAAAAGTAAATATTATAAATAAAAAATAAATATTACGATATCTAGTAAATTAATCTTTATATCTAGAGACTTATACTTAGTTTTTTATAAATTATACTTTCGTTTTAGAGGTATAGTAGAAGGCTTATAGCGAGAGAAGAAAATAAAAAAAATAAAAAAAGTCTAAAATATAGATAAATAAATAAATCTTTAAGCTAAAGATTTTTAAGAAAAAAAATAGTATTATAAATTCTATAAGCATTAGTCTTATATAAATAAATATTTCTTAAGAAATAGAAATTCTTATAAAAAAAAATTTTATAGAAGAATACTAATTATAAAAAAATAGCACTTAAAAAGCTTAGTTAGAAAATAAATAGTATAATAAAATTTTATAGAAAAATAACTTTTTTAAGAAAACGATTTCTATATAAAAAAACTAAAGCTATAATTATAAAAAACTATAGTCTAGTAGTATAATACTTTCTTAGTAAGAATCGCGGATAGAATCTAAAAAACTAGTAAAGAGATATATTACGCGATAATAAATTAAATATCGCTATTATTTATAAAAGAAGATTAAAAATTAAATTCTAAAAAGTAAGTATTAGTACTTAAGTTATATAGACTCTATAAAAATCTACTAGAATTAACTTAATCTAAAAATACTAATCTAATACTATTAATCTAGCTACTTTAATCTAGCTATATTAATTTAGATTATTATAACTCTTCTATAGTATATAGATATACTTATTAGATAGTACTTTAATCTTTATAGTTAACTTAAGATTCTAATATAGACTTATTAGAGATAATAAGTCTAATATGTACTATGCTTTAATCTATTATATAATTACTATTTATTATTTTAATTTTTTACTCTTCTCTTATTCTTTAAGATAAACTCTACTATTACTCGACTCTACTAGATAATTTTAAAGCCTAGTAGAAGAGGCCGCTATTATATATTATTTATATTAACGTTATTTATTATATTACTTAGTTAGCGTTAAATATTAAATAATACTATTTTTTATTAGTTATTTCTTTTTTTTAAAACTATTATAAACCCTAGAGAAATAAGGGCTTTATAACTCTATAGATAGAAAGTCTATACAAAAAAAGATACTATAAGAGCTAAAAATCTATAGAAATAATAAAGCCGTAATATTAGTATACCCGTATAGAAGAACTAGCCCTAAGAAAAGATAATGTGTACAGGCCTAGACTAGATAATAGTAGAAGCCTATATAAGAGTAACGCCTACGCGATATAGTAAAATTATAAAAACCCTAACTAAATTAGAATCCCGTAGAAAAAAAATATTCTTAAAAAAAGAATTATAAATTCTAAAAACTAACTTTAAGCTAGAAAAATAAACGAGAGAATATTAGATAACTTATATAATCTAAAAAATAATAGTTTAGTAGTATAATACTTTCTTAACTAATATAAAAGTTAGATTCTAGAAAACGAGCCTTAGTACCTAGGTTATATAGAACTTACTAAGTCTATACTAGATCTATATAGATCTAAAAACTATAGATCTAAATCCTAAAGATCTAATATATATAAATTTAGATTATTATAGCTCTTCTATAGTATATAAAATATACTTATTAAGTAGTACTTTAATCTTTATAGTTAACTTAAGATTCTAATATAGACTTATTAAAAATAATAAGTCTAATATATACCGCACCTTTATCTATTATATAATTACTATCTATTATTTTAATTCTTTACTCTTCTCTTATTCTTTAAGGTAAACCTACTATTACCTAATTCTACTAGGTAATTTTAAAGCCTAGTAAAAAAGATTATTATTATACTTTAACTACTATTTTTATAAGAGAAGGTAGTTCCGAGAAAAGAAATAACTAATAAAAAATAGTATTATCTAATACTTAATGCTAACTAAGTAATATAATAAATAACGTTAATATAAATAATAATAGTTCTCTATAGCTAACTATAGTCGACCTTTTTTAGATTATTTAAGATATATAGGGCTAGATCGGCAAGCTATATAGATAACTTTAGAAGTAGACTAACGAGAATACCTAGCTCTATTAATAAGTAAATAAGCTTCGTAACTAAGCTATTTTCGCTTTAGTACTAGCTTCTATTACGACTCTTCTAATAAATCTTATATCTAGAAATAAGTCGCCGGTCTAAGTTAAAAAAACTACTATAAAGATAACTAAATCTAATCTCTTTTATAATAACTAAAAGAAGCTTTAAATCTTTCTATCTTAATTTAATTTTTACTTCTTCTTTAACTCTCGTAAATTCGAAAGTAAGAATTAAAAGATTATATTCGCTACTACGTATCTACGTGATATTATAGTCTAGTAATTTAAATTCTATCTTAGAAACTATATAAGTAAAAAGCTAAGCTAATAAAAAAAAATACTAGTAAGATCTTTACTAGCTATAAATACTTTATTAACTAAATTAAATAAAGCTTCGGCGATCTAGATAAAGTATATAAGATATACTAAGCTATTATAAATATTTAATAGAAGACCTTAGTAGCTAAGTATACTACTAAGTTCTAAAAGGCTACGGCCTATCTTAATAACTAGTTAGACTATACCTTTATAAATTACTACTACTAAGGACTTAAGAAAAAAGTTAAAGATTAACTTATAATCTAAAACGACTCTAAAATACTAGATAAACTTATTAAGCTAGTAATTAAGTATAATAACTACCTCTTCGAGTAATAGATAGAGCGCTATAAAAAAAATAACTATAAAGCTAATACTTCGTGCTCTATACGCCCTAAATATACTTAAGAAGAAGATAATACTATAGAATTAAATACTACTTAATAAAATAATAAGAGCTATAAATAATAATTCTAATATTAGTTAATGTGCAGACGGCCCACACGCATTAGGAAGTTGAGGGCACCCTTTGTGGAAAGATGCCTTCGATTGGCCACCCCCGTCGGTGCCAAGACCCCATCTCGACCGCGCAGCATAAAAAGGCGGCCTTCCCTCGCTGTTTTAACGATCCCGCCCGTCTCTTCATCCCATTGCAACGACCGTGCCGCTGCGACTCCGGGGCCCCTGCGCTGCTGAGCCCACCTGCTGAGGCATTTTTCCATCTCCCAGATCCTTCTGGACCGCCACGATGCTCGATCCTTGTCCAGCGTTATCGCCGCGCAGTCCAATAGCTCATTTCTTCCAAACCTTCGCACAGTCGAAACCACCTCACTTTGCCTCAGCTGAAGCTTTCTCGCTCTTAGCTTCTAGGCAGATCTACCTGTTTAGGGATAACAAGCCGCGATTCTGCCTCGCGTCCGCCATTCCGCCTCGTGAGATGACCCGCCAATAAGATATCACGAGTCTCCTTTTCACGGCAAGGATCATTCACGAGCTTATACCAGATCATATGGCGTAATAGTGAGCTGATTTTGTCATTTTTGGGCCGTCTCGACGGTCCTTTCATCACAGTTGCATCGATGTCGCCCGATCAGTCCGTAGCATCTAAGCCGTTTACAGCATTATGAATGACCATTTTCGGAACTACAGCATCTGTGAAAGGTATTCAGCTCTTTTCAGCCTGCAAGGTTTCCCTTCCACATGGCACTCCATGTGAGGAACGGCCGAGACCGTCCGATTACGGCCCCCTCTTATTGTCGATAGTTACAGCGCAGGGTTGCAGCTTTGAGGCCTACCAACTCTTAGCTAACGCCTCGGTCTCCCAGAAATCAACCTATCCTTCTGCTCGACTGTACGGTCGGAGCGATAGTCCATGCAGCACGGATGTGATTGTGTTGGGAAAATAGCGCTCCGCAGTCATCCGATTGGGAACCACCTGCAGCGAAGACTGCGACCTGAAGCCAACAACCTGATAACTTGTTAGGCCGAGCCACGTATGTCAGCAATTGCGGCATTTATGCAGCTCCCAGGATCGCAGGCTGTATGGGTAGCAGCTGTAGGGTCGAGAAGGACGAACATACCAACATGGGCAGGGAAATGGTGTCGATGAGGGTGCTGCTGCCTGAATCCGCTCGAAGATGAGGTATATTTAAGGACGTAGCTGCCGTTCTGTATCGTCGGCAAGATCAACTTCACCATCAAGAAAAATGACGGCTTCTTTTGCCACGCTCTCTTTCCCACCGTCCACTCAACGTCCGATCAGCTTCGTGCACTACAGCGGGCCAAAGGAGATCAGCAAGTCCACCACGATCCGAGCCTCTGGAGACAATGGAGCCATCGACGATTCTTTAGTGCAATCTGCGGAAACATGCCCCTCTCGGGAGACTGTAGAGCCATCAGGACCGGCCTCAAGAGAGCCACCGACAGTCGCAGTTGACGACGAGTGTTTCGAAACTCACGGTTTGTTTTGAAGGAAGTTTAATAACAGATAGTACGTCTGCTAATAAATCTCAGGTGTAACTGAGCGGGATGGAAGTGAGAGGAGCGCGATAGATGAGGCCCTTGCCGAAAGAGGAGTGTCGACGGATGCCGATCAAGTGGCTACATCTCAAGGTATGCAGGCTATTCTACAACAGGGAATTCAGGCAACTCAAGCGGCCATTACTAACTGTATATTTTGAAAATTCAGATAATTGGAAGCGGCGCGGGAGCCTGTCGTCCGTTTTGCGATGCTCTGCGTCTCGGCAGAGAACTCCATCTGCCCGTTCGGTGGAGAGTAATGATGCCGAGTTTGACTATCTGTTCAACAGTCCGATTGAGACCCAAGATCCCGCTTCGCCAATACGTTCCAGCAGGAGCTGTCGTAGCAGATCGTCAAGCGAGAGCGATCTTGACCTAGATATCTCCGATGAAAATTCTCCACACATTTCCAGTCGACAGCCTAAAAACCGTAGAAAGTGCTCCTATTCAGAGCAAAGCGGCGAGACCTTTTCTTTTCGGCCCCCTCTTTCGGAATCTTCCATGGGTACTTCAAAGGAGCACAGAAGTCGCCTCCTCTACCACAGCGGACCGAGGTTTTTTACTCCCAACAAGAGGTCTAGACAGCACAGGAAGAGTAGAGGTGACGTCAGATCTCTTGCAGGTGTTTTTGTACCTCGGATGCGACTTCGGGATCGAAACACCAAAATTAGTCCGCAAGAAATCAACAATCTGCGGACTTCACGGAGAGACTCACATGCTCAGCTGGCCCCTGGAGAACCCCGCGGGACTCGAGACACAGACACCACACCTCGTCTAGACCGATCAACGTCAGGCCGCATGGAATCGGGGAATTACGCTCAAGAGCAATTTGGACGTGGAGCATGTGGTGGGCTTATCTCCCAAGCCTCGAGCACCTCAGTTTCTTCCGGTTCTCTAGGCCTTGCGCATGTTCAATCGGTCGTTGCTGCCTGCCAATCTGGGCAGCCAGGCGCACGAGACATCTGCGTACAGTCCATCTCCCCAGAGCTTTCTTTTCTCATTTTCACCGTCCCTCATCCAATGAGCCTGAAGGCTCTTATGTATCCCCAAGACGATCATGGCTCTGCGGCTAGTCTAGGTTGCTACGGTGGTCTGGAGAATATCATTGTCAAACAGATCCAGTCAGCGATGTGGCTTGTCGCAGGAACAGTGCGAAGTTCGGAGGTTTCTTGTGCGGATCCTAAGCAGAAGGACGACTTGATGGATCCTTCTAATGGGGAAACGGACAGCGCTTATGGGAACATATCGGATGACTATAGCAATAGCCCTGGAGAACAGTTCCTGGAGAAGAATCAGCGCTGGTCTCCGGAAGACGATCGCATACTTCGGAAGTGGGTTGAAAATGGGAGACCTTGGTCCTGGATTACTCGTCAATTCCCCATGCGGACGCCAGGTTCAGTCCGTACCCGGTATTCTATGCTGCGGCGTAAGCCGACTCAATCATAGGGCAGAGCTATCCGGCATGAGGAGACGCGCGGGCCTCTAGGCATCTAGCATGTGTGCAGAGTGGCATCCCTGTGGGCAAGAAAAACGAGAAGATATTTCGCATAGATCGACTTGCGGGGGACGTATTAATTTTAACAAAGTTTCGTTAATATGAAGCATGATGACGCTTTAATATAAGATTTCATGATAAAAGACGATTTCTAAGCATGCATAACAGATATGATAGTCTCTTAGAATCTATTTCCCGTATTTGCCAATGCGCACTTATCCGCAGGTAAACCCTTTCAGTACCTTTTAACACCCTTAGTGGCTCCGAAGCCATTTGGGACAAAGGCTCGTCGTTACATGCTAATCAATTGAACTTAAAAGGCGTGGGCCCATCCGCCCTCTCCAGCTTCCTTAGTGCTTGTATTTCTCTAAACGAAGAGTCCCGCTAAGGAAAATCTGGCAACGATCATATTCATGTTCTGTCGGCTCTATTATCTATTGGATGTGTTGTGGACGTTTAGATAATGGCGCTCACAAGCGTCATGGTAGCTAGAAGAAGAGTAACCACCCCCAACGCATAGCTGCCGGCGGTCAGTCCTGTTTCCAGGCTCCGACCTGCAATGGTTGCAATCGACACCACAAGAACACTGATGAACAACCCAAGCCCAACTAAAACTAACAAGTAGCGAGTTTGCCATCCTTCAGCGATTGCAAAAGCGCTCACAACTTTCCCGTAGGGATTGGCTGCGTCGTAATATTTGTCCTCTGCCAGATTACTGACATAGGGTTCAGTCGAGAACCTTAAGGCGATGAGAATCCTAGGTATTGATAGTTTTTACTCACCTGTAAGATGTTAAAAACCCAGCTTGTTCGAGAAATCGAGTGCTCTGCGTTCCCATATTATTCTGCCAGAAATGTTCGGCCATAGTTGGAAGCCATCGGTAGTGATCCAGACGTAGCCTTAGCGTGTGACACATCCTTGCACGGCAATATGGGAACAGTTGCGCATCAAGATTGGTGTTGGCGCATGTGGCATCCTCCTTTTCCGTATGCCCGAATTGTCCATCTGCACTGATGCCACAGTCCATTTCAAGACCACACGCGACTTCTTCATCAATGTTCTTCTGAATATTGTTTTCCCTCGTCTCCACGTCATAGGGCAACACGACTACATTTGCCCAGTGATGCTGATCGACGAAGTCAAGGAAGCGGATCTTTTTGTCTAGTTAGTCGCAAGAGACTTATAAAGTAAGGGTTAAAGGAACTTGCTTCGACTACTCTGATACTTTTGATTGAGTAAAGCGACCAACGCTTCCACCATGGATAAAGGTGATAAAGCTGGTCAATGCGCAACTCTGGACTGACCGCGATGTCTTGAGCGACCCATGCATTCTGGTGCTTTCTGCAAACCCAGATACACGTTTCTTGCCCAGCCTTTTTGCATTGTATGCAGTGATCATGTATGGGGCTTTTCTTGCCTCTTTCGGAAAATTCGAGAAAAGGATTCATCGTTGGACAATGTCTGGTTTTCTAACAATTGTAGATTCGCTGCTGGCTGTTGCAATCTATTCCCTAAGCGACTGAAATGGGGTTTATGTAGACGAGTTACTGGCCTCATCTCTCTGAGCGACTTGGGCTGCTGCCTGGAAATTTGGAAAAACCTTGTGGGGTGTATGCATTTGTATTGGCAAGGATGGCTACTAGTAGGCTGCAGATCTGCCTCACTGTCAGTGGGGTAGCATGGCGAGGCAGAGCGCATAGTACGACTTTTGAGCCAAGACGGAGGTGTTCTCTTTGCTATTAAGAGGGATTTTTGCCGTCACTCTTGTGAAATCAACCAATATAACCTTTCTGTCTCCGCACGCTCATGTGTGTAGAAGCACGATAAACAGCAGCTCTAGTGCCAATTCTGTACTTTTAAAGTCGAGCAAGGAATACCTCGTTGCATCCAGCACAGGAGCCGACCGGTGAGTAAAGCCGCCTAGTGGGAGCCTTGCTGCCGCCTAATTGCTGATTTTTCATTGGCGCCAAACACGAACTGAGACAGCCACATAAGCATGTAAGCAAATGCCATCATGGGTATCAACAGCGTTTGCGTCCAATGCTGAATTGAGGCGGAGCACCCGATAGCAAGGATCTCATGTACGGTCGGAACGTACTGCAGCGAACAGCAGCAAGCATAGTCTGATTAGGTTTCCTCATAAATACGCAATGCAGAAGTCGATTTGTATTTCACTTTTGTTGCCTATCTTAAGCTCTGACGTACGCCTTGTAAGGCGCACGCGAAGGAGCTACTTGAGCGTTGTAATCTTCCCAAAGGGCTTAATCGACGGAGATGAAGACATGGAAGCGGCCATAACTTTTGCCTTCCAGTCATTTGGGCTGAGCAATTAACAACAGCGTAGCTCTATAACGTACAGAAGGTCAGAGCGGGTCGAGGACCGGGCAGCATTGGAATGTGCTTAAGGACCAGCCTCGTTCATGGCATGCATGAGCCCCGACCTTCTCCAGTCGTACGATCCGGCTCTATAGCCTGTAGCGCTGACGCGAAAGCCGAGAGTGCTCAGCCGCACTTCCGAGCAGGCACAGATCAGCTAAGCCGCGTTGCATCCGAAAGGCTGAACATAAGCAGACGCCGTGGGTTCTTCATCACGTGAGTGTAACCCTTTAATTTTACCATTATAAGCGCACGGGATCAATATCCTGGGCCCTCGGTGGATTGGCAGGTGGTGGTGTACGTGCGTGAGCGTAGGAGCGAGGTTGTGTGCACGCATACACTGCGGAACGAGCAAGGATGTCGGGTAGTGTACCGCCTGCAGATAAGCCCCGCGCCGGCGGCTATTCTCCACCCATCAACTGCGCCAAACAAGGTTCTGCTGGCATTCGCGTCAGGCAGCAAAGAAAAGCTGAGGCGTAGTGCAAATGTGCCAACAAGGGCGCAAGATGAATGCTGACAGATGTACGTTCGACCTATTGAAGTCACCATTCTGTCGGCATCTGGCACGGACCCTCTTTCATACTCACAAAATTAGGTCATTGTATTCCGCCGTTCGCATTCATCTTTTGCTTCCCATCTCCGAATACTCACAATGACGGAGAGCGGCGGGCTGCGGTGGGGAGACTACAACGTGGCATGGATCTGCCCGCTGCCGGACGTCGAGCTGCTGCCTGCGCGCCTGATGCTCGACGAGCACCACGACCCCCCCTCAAATCGACACTGCCTACGACGACAAAACCTACATCTGCGCCACCGTTAACGGCCACCGCATCGTCATAGCCACCCTGCCTAATGGCCTGACCGGCAACGTCAACGCCGGCCGGCTGTCGGGCTCGCTGTTTAAGAGCTTCCCGAATATCAAGATCGCGTCAATGTTCTGCCGGTGGGGAAAGACAGGGCGGCGAGGGCAGAACTGGAAGCGGTTTCCGGCAGGTTCGTGGCTGCTTGAGCATGACCGGTGCGAGGGGGCGCAGGCGGGCGCAGAGGAGGCGTTGAAGTGGGATCGGCCGTCGGGCTTTGTTATTGTTGCGAATTCGAATTGCCGCGCTAACCCCAGCCTGGAGGATTACGTAATATGACCGAAGCGCGACCTCCACAACTTCTGACGCTCCATCTGACC
>JAJJID010000713.1:0-13822 GCA_022204955.1 Macrophomina pseudophaseolina
TTAACGTCGCCGATCACTCCAGCACGATGAAACTTCTGGAGAAACTCGGACCTTAGCGGCAAATCTCTCTATTTTGAAAACACTTGATGGACACTACCAGAGTCTCCACTCTCACGTCAGCAAATTTACGTCGGAAATTTGAGTGACTCTTAGCTTCTCCGGTGCGACCCGTTTAGGGATTAGGTTCCGCCCAAGGGGACGTTCTTAGTAAGTAATTATGTTCGAATTGGAAGGAGGCATCCCACTAATTCAGTCGCTGACGATTGCGTTCATGCTATCCTCCTACTTCCGCAGCTAGTGCGATTCAAGCCGTCGAAGGTGGAGTCACCGTGACTACACTACTAGATGCGCTGTGTGAGGAAGAGATTCCTCCCATTTTAGAAGTATTTCCGAAGCTAATGTCAGTTAGCGCATCATTTGTATGGGCCAAATTTAGCTGTTGGAATGTGCGCTGGCAGTTCATTCAGTTGATGAAAGGCAAGAATTGGGATGGTGTAAGAGGAAGGCAGCCCAGGAGGCGCCTCGTATCCTTGGCTACATTTGGTAAGTCTGAAACACACGTGATAACCAAATATTCCAACACTAACGCTAGTGACAGATTCGATCGGGTCAGCCTTACCCACCGCTTAGGCGGAGAGAATTGCTTTGCGCTGTAATAACAACGACTGGGAAACGGTAAAGAAAGACCCAGAATCGGTTAAGCTCCGGCAAGACGATTGCCTATCAACGCACGATGCGGAAAAGTGTGCGCACGAGAATGCAGTTGCCTCCCTACAGAGCGTGGAGATGGGTACTTCATCCAAGTCTACAAACATTCTGGAAGGTTCTATCCATCATAATGAACCTTACGAGACACTAAGTCATATTAAATCGATAATATTCTGCTGGTTCTCGCGTCGGCCTTAAGCGGAAGTTCGGAAAACTGAAAATATAAAACTCCCGGATTCCGAGCAAAGCCTGCATTCAACGCGATCCTCTCACTTTGCCAGCAGTGCCATAGTGCTTCATTGCTAATCAATGCTCGAGAGACTTCCGAAAGTGCCGCTGGTACGAGTATATATAGATGCGTCTGTATTTCTCAGCGCTACTATTGACAAGAGCCTGCAAGCATCAACCAATTTTCAGTCTCAACACTAGACTACGAGAAATTTGACGTCAATAAAATGGAATCGGTAAGGCGTTCAATTACTGTCACTGAAATTGAGTTAAGCAGAAAGCTCTAACAGTACAAACTACCTAAGACCATCCCCGATATGCAGAAGGCCGCCGTCACGAAGGAGGGAAAAACAACGATCACCGACGTTACCGTACCCAAGCTTAATCCGGGCCAAATTCTCGTCAAAATCGAATGGTCAGGTCTTTGCCATTCGGACATTAGCGTGATGCGGGACTACTGGCCTTCGGACTCTCCTTCGATGTTCGACAGCTACGCGCAGAACATTGCCGGACACGAAGGCGTGGGCAGGGTCGCAGCGCTCGCGGATGACGTTGCCCGACAGCGCCTCTGGAGTATCGGAGACCGTGTTGGGATCAGGTGGATCGGGAGCGTGTGCCACCAGTGCGAGTTTTGCCTCAACAGCGGAGAATAAGAGGTCCACTGCCCCAAGCAGTTGAACCCAAGCTTCTCGACGCCCGGTACCTTCCAGCAGTATGTCGCTACTGATGCCTCCTTCGCAACGCGTTTGCCGGATGGCCTTAGCGACGTAGATGCTGCGCCACTACTATGCAGCGGAATTACGGCGTACGGAGCTGTAAAGCGCAGCCAGGTTAGGGCTGGGCAGTGGCTCGTCATTCTGGGTGCTGGTGGAGCTACAGGACATGTAAGTGCAGGCCGAGGATATAATTTTGCCAAGTGCTTGCGATCAGTAACATTTGCTGATTTTTCTTTTCCACTTCCTCTAGCTCGCCTTACAGTACGCAAAGGTCATGGGCGTACGGACCATTGCCGTCGACGTCGGGCCCAAAAAGGGGAAGCTGTGCCAAGAACTGGGTGCGGAACATTACGTCGACGTGAACGACTGTCAGGATGTTGAGGCAAAGATAAAGGAGATAACCAAATACGGAGGTAGCGTTTCTCCCTGTCCCCTTGACCTGTTTTCTGTTACCTTCCCGACTTTCCTCAATTGGGCTAACCGCTGCGTTTCTGCTTCAGCCCATGGTGTGGTGGTGCACACCCCGGCAGAGGAAGCTTATGACCTGGGGCCTAGTTTACTCCGTCCTTTGGGCACGATGGTGGTGGTAGGCTTCGCAAAAAACATAGCGTTTAAAGCTGGCCTTCATCCACTCTTTTTTGCATCTCGAATGGTATAACGTCTCTATCCTGTTGTTATATCAACAGCGCTAATGTTTATCTCCTAGATCAACATTGTAGGAAGCACAACTGGAACTCGCAAAGACGTCGATGAAGTATTCGACTTTACAGTGAGAGGACTTGTCAAACCGGTACTCACTACGGGATCAGTAAAAGACGTTGACGAGTACGTCAATCGCATATTAGATGAAGGGCTGAATGGTAAAGTGGTGCTTCGGGTAGATCTGTGAACACAGACACAGAGTGACTGTGGAGGAGCCGGGAGGGGCTTGCTGCAATACGTGGCGTTCTAATGCAGATAATAGTACTTAACTACGTTATCTAGCGTTAGTCGTTCTCAGTATCGCCTTTTTTGTTAAGCTAGATTTGTAAACATCCTCTAGTATTGCCTCTATGTCGAGGACTAGATAGTAGACTACGAATTTTGATTGATTAGGTGTCATCATAAGTAGTAGCTCCTACACCACACAGCAGCTCTTCCCTGCTGCCTATGAAAGCGGCTTCCGCCGTTCACTGTTCTCTGGATCCGGATCGACATAGTTGTTTGCGAGGAGTGCTCTTATCACCGCTTCGTACCTATTTGAGGTAAGTATGATTCTCCTTTCCCGAGGATAGTATTACAGTGGTGAAGGAAGAGAAGAGAGTATTCATTTAACGTCCGATACGAACGAGATAGACCAGCAAGGAGGCAAGCATGAACCGGAGGGTTTTCCGGCTGAGCCTTTACATCGGGCCGGAGACAAAATATGCAAAGATATCTGACTGTGATGCGGAACTCCGATGACATAGGTTCTTCTAGATCATGTGGCGCGTGGTCAAGCAAGAAACGCATTCGTATCCTTCAATCATTGCGGAGAAAATCTGGCAATCAATGACGGCAGACCCCCAATACCAGTCAGCATTTTCTTAAGCTGAGTTAATGTAGCGCTCCCAGCGCATCAGCGTGTAGTACGAATTACACTCCTGTCCATAGCAATGACCATGCCATGGATCATACTGTGTTGCAGTGTCTCCAACAGTTTTGACTTTATCCGCCCTTGTTACCACCTTCCCATAGAGGTCTTGCAAAATAATTTGCTGATCATCATGTTTCTTTCCCAAGACCCATCTCTTGTCAAGACTCCTGTCTTTTGATCAACGGCAGAAGAGACGTCGCTAAGCGCGGCGAGCTTGTCGGCCTAGGCAGGCCCAACCTTTGGCGATCGTCGTCGCTAAGATTATCGAGAGCCTGGTCCTGCAGGCTCTCAACTCGAACAGATGGATCTTTCAGGAGCACAGATAGGTCGAGTTTCCCCCTACCCCTCCCCTCGGGGGGAGGATGGTCGAGTAGCCATCGTGGGCAGACTTTGCCACCCAAGCCAATACCTCACTTGTACGAATGGGAGCGGTGTGTCCGTTGTAGCATTTAAATAACAGCAAATGCGTAAATAATACTTTTCTGCAAGTAAGGGATCATAGCGTGTAACGAACAGGGTACCCGAAAGCGCGTCGGCAGTGGATCTAAGTTCAGCCTGGTAAGGCGGGGAGGAGCACTGAATGCTTCATTAAACGCCAATCACGCATCAGGCCACTTAGAGCGGACGACCGCGTCATGCACCCGTACATTTTGCCTTCGCTATCACGGCGTCAATGACTTTATAACGGAAAATGGAAAACTGTGCTCGGTGGACAAGCCGTCATCCTCCGGTTTTAAGTATCGAGAAGACCTGATGTCTCTCACTCAAGGTTATAATTCAGCTATTCATAGAGGAAATGCCCCATAATTTCCCGAAAGCAACATCTGAGAGTGCCAGCCGTGCATAAACCCATGAACCCGTGAGTATAATATATATATATATCATATTTGGTATCCACGCTCTCATCCGGGAATGTCCGCAGAATTCCGGTAACGAGCATCGCCGGGCGGATAAGGCTGGAAGTTCACGCTAAAGATAGCCATGCAGCAGCTTGCTAAACGGATCAGGGTGCGGGGTTCTCCCCCACGCGAAGCATTGCCCATCCGAATTGGTAATCAGATGCGGATAGATTTCCCAAATAGGAAGTTGGATTATATGGCACATCGGAGGCGAGCGCTCGACGTTCTGTAAGGACAACCACATTTTGGAATTAGCATCAAGTACGCCTTACGTAGAGAGGCCAAGAAGGAAAGTGATTTGTTTTTTTGAACGAGAAATATCCCGAGGATAAAAGGCAAACTTCTTAATCGAAGCTAATGCCGAAGTCGCAGTACGTTTCAGGCCCTTCCTATTCTGACACTCTTAAGCCTCTCATTTTCGGCATGGACGTATGAGTCGTAAGCTGTGTACAAAAAAAAAAAATACATTTCCATCTCCACGTCGTCCATCAAGAACCAACCACCCGAACCACCACTCATTCCCCACTCACTCCCGCACTCAGGATGGCTCGCAATGACTTAAGCGCCCTGAGCCGGAACGTCGACGTCCGTGCACTATTCAATCAAGTCAGTAAAAAAGAAGGAGTACTCCCACGACAGCCAAGCCAGAGACAAAAAAAAAAAAAAAGCCACACTCACCCATTCCAACCACAACGACGCCCCACTCTTCCTAGTCAACACCGTACCGGCGACGCCATCCAGCACGCCCGTCGCCTGCTTCCCGCCCTGCGGATCCAGCTTCGCCTCTTCCCCGCCCCACCGCACGAGACGCCACGGCCTGACCTGCGCGCCGGGCACGAACGTCGCGTTGCCGAAGTACCCTTCCGGGCTGGGGGCGTCCGGGCCCCACAGCTCCAGGTCGAGGTACTGCTGGCGGTAGGGGCCCATGCGGTCGGGCTCGAGCAGCGTGATGGAGCCATGCCAGGGCCCCGTCAGGAAGGCGAGGTGCTCTCCCGTGGGCTGCAGGTTGGCGGGGACAAGGTCAGCGGAGGAAGGGCTGTAGGGCCGGATTTCGAGGGTTAGGTTATCGGCGCGGTCGCAGCCTGTTCGGTGAGGGCGATTGTGTTAGCGGAGAGCCCGAGCCGCGGGAAGGGGGGGCAGGAGAAGGAGAGGGAGCGGATTGGATATGTGGAGGATGGCACAGGCAGGTGAAGTTAAGAGGAGGCGGAAGGCTAGAAGAGAGGAATGGGGACGTACGAGAATAGTCGGCCCAGATGGAGAAGGTCTTGCCGTCGTCGGCGACCGTGGTCGCGCTGGTGAGAGCGGCGCTCATGCAGAGCAGAGCGGTGGAGAGAAGGCCGTGCATCTTTGCGACGAAGTCAGGTTTCTATTGCTCCACTTAAAAGTATGTATCTCAAGAGCCTGAAAGTGAGTGTTCAGCGAGAAAGAGATCCCAGACTGGATTGAGTTGGTGCGGAGATGAACAGCCAACCTAGGGCGTAGATCATGCCATCTTATATGTACATACAACCCCCCTCCTTTTATTTTCCACTATGTCCACGGACCTCCCGGATCTCCCTCTTGGCGCGCTGATGGACGCAGGGCTCGGGTGAACTGGTTCTCAGCCCTTCTTGGCGTATGCACCACGACACGAGTTGGGGGAAGCTTGGATGCCGAAAGTATGGGGAATTCCTACACCGTACGGACCAGGCGGGCCGGCCTGCATGGAGAAACGGAAATATGTGTGTACACGGGTCGTATGCGAGCCGACATTTCTGGGCCGAGGAAGGCAGGTTAAACAGAACACCGTCCCTCCAGGAAAACGCATTCCCCTGCCACGAACGCTGCCGACGAAAATATGTCATCTGGTCTAGAAAACATCAAGAGAATCTCGGCGAATAACGAGTAGGGCGCGCTCCACTCGGTCTGCGCACGGTCAGTCGTGTGGTTTGCCCGCAATCGAGCGGCATGATTAAGGTGGCAGATTTGGGTTGAAGTGTAAATACGAAGCGAAGCTCACAAGGCACTAACCTATTGCTAATTTTGGGACGCGTCGGTGTATTGCCAAGCAGCGAATCGACGTCATTTGCACACAGCCCCCGTTCATATTAAAGGGGTGACTAGGGCGAAACGGCGGGCGATCAGGTTGAACTTAAGGAAACGCCATATAGCGGGGAAGCTCACGTCTATTTAGCCACCGTTGCAATTTTACTCGCACCAAAGAGCAGGCCACTCGATGCTGCTGCAACACGTGGGCTTCGATGACTCTCCTCACAATGTGGCGTAAGTCTTGATTTATTTGGCCGTCGTCAGCACGTCACGACAGCAATGATGTGTTCTCAACTACGGGAAGGGGGGGCCCTTGGGAATGTGGGCTTTCCACTCGGATAAAACCAACCTTGGCTGCGAAAGCGATGGGAAGGATGCCAGAGATGATGGAGAGTGCGCTGGGTCATTGTGCTGAGCAGGATTGCCAAAACATAGGAGACAGCAGCTTGCGGTCCGAAGATCTGAAGGAACCTCGCCCATCAACCGCCCGTTCCAACTCGGTCGACAAAAATACCACTTACCGCTGATATACCAAGGCTTTTCATGTCCTAAAAAAGAAAATAAGAACATGTCGCCGGAGCCTCAATACTTCCAAACACCCTTTCAGCATCCGTCAGAAGTTCCTGTCATCCCTCTACGACAACTTAACACCATCCAATAGTGACTCAAAACCTGACACCTCATCTACACCGCCATCGAAATCCGCTCCTCAGCAGCCTCTCATCCACCATACGAAAAAAGAAGAATCACAACACCGACAGAGCGATCCACACATCTTCCATTTGATTCGAGAACGACTACGACTGGAAACCGAATCGGCAATGTTATTCCCTCAATCATCGCCGCCGTAATCGGAGCATCCTCTCTCTGTCTCTCCATCTCAACCCCGCCGCCTTGATACTTCGCTGAAAGGAGTAGAAAAAGAAAAGGTTGGGAAAGAACAAATACAAAGGCGGCAGATGATGAGAGGAAACTGCTATAAAAACACCCGCCATACGCCACTAAATAACAAACCCCTCCCCTTCCGTGACACCTAGCAGCGGATAAGTGTGCAGGTGATGTATAAGTCGCCTAGAATGAAAAGAAAAACGGTTGGGCATTTCCGATGATATACCCCCGCATTCGCGATATCCTGTACTGAAGAGGAGGATACTGATCGACTCAACAGATGGCTTTAACCATGCTGGCAGTTACAGCATGGACATTGACCGTAACTCTCAGTTTCGAGAGATATCTCTGATGGTACGTATGTCGTGGTGTCGCTACTGCTCGTTACTCCCGCTCGAGTTGGGGGCTGCAGTCCCGGCTGATGCTGCGGTGAAGTCGAGAAGTTAGCCTGATATACACCAAAAGTATCCGCTTCTTCAAGATCGTCATCCTGGCCAGATTCATGCCGGTCCGGGTCGGCCTCCTTATCCAGTTGTTGTATTATGTAAAACCCGAATGAGGTATTGAAGTTCAAGCAGAGGGAAGTGTTGGTCAGAGATGACTGGGTTGCCAGGCGGCTGTCTGATCATCCCCAGGTGCAGGAGCCGGAACGTCCTGGTATTTCCTAGCCGTACCACGAGTCGACAGCGGAATTCACAATCTTATCCGAATCACCGTCGGGGAAGTAGTCCACCTCGGAGGAAACGTCCAAAAATATCCTCACGATCGAACTGACTCTCCTCCGGAGCCTGCTGGGAAGTATAGACCGGATCCAGCTCACCCGAGGCAGAGGGCCTGGCGTACTCACTAGATCCAGGGTGTGACCCATGACCAATCTGACCCGACGGCACCGGCGCAGGGGCCATGGAATGTCCAATAGTGTCTGGTTGTGTTCCAAGAGTCGACCGACTGCCTGGGAGAGGAGGCCAGTGCTGCACATAGGGGTGGTGGACCTGAGGAATCACCGGTGATGTTCCAGGACCAGGCCGGGGGATACATGTTGGCACGGGAACACGAGCGCCTCTATTTGGCTGGGCCATCCAGTTCCTGAGGAGCGGGTTCATGGGTTTCTATTGAAAGAAATGAAAAGGCGGCCTACCTTGATTCGCAGATGTGTCGTCGCTCTTCTGCCTCTTGGCAGGCGGGTAATCGTTAGACGCGGGCATATACTGCGCTTCTTCATGGCTATGCTTTGTGCCGTTGTTAAGGTGCTCGCTCGAGGCCTGGGCGGCTGCAGCTTGGGCGGCCGCTTGCTGGAGCTGCTGAGCAGCCGAGGCGGACATGGGCGCCGTCGGAGCGGGCTGCTGGGGGAGTTGCGGAGGGCCGCTGTTCTGTGACTGCGGCGACTGGATGTTCTGAACAGGCGGGGGAATCTCCGTGTGCGGGCGCGACAGGTCAATGTTGCCCGGCGGCTCGGGATAGCTGCCCTGCGACTCGATGAGACGCGCCTGCAGGCTGATGACGTAGTCGCGAAGCGTGTTGTTCTCGGCCTGGATGGCACGGAATTGCTCGGCCATCTGCTTGTAGTCTTCGACCTGGTCCTTGAGCGACTTGATGTACTCCTCCTTGCGCTGTCGGAAAGCCCGCTGCTACCTGTTAGCTGGTGAGTGCCTCGGGGGATGTGAGGAGAGCTAACCTGAGCGGCGCGATTCTGAGCGGCGCGCTTGGAGGTGGAGAGCTCGCGACGGCCCTTGCGGCCTCCCTCGCTCATGTGGCCGTCAGCTCCCTCGCCAGCACTCATGGGGTAGCCGGCAGCGGTGATGGAGGGGTCGAGTCCTTGGTGTTGAGAGTGGTCGGGGGCATGCGCGGTGGGGCCGGGGGTGATCTGCTGGGGAGGTGGAGGCGGCTGGCCAGCGCCAGCGGCGATGAGGTGCTCTCTTAAACCTACAGACATGGGGAGGGGCGGTTAGCGGTGGGCGCGGACGGCGGAGGATGCAGCTGGCAGGCGGATGGTCCGGCTTACTCATCTCGAGACTGTGCGTGGAGCCCTGGTGCCGGTTAGCAAATATGGGTCGGCAGCCCAGGCAGGCGGGGCGAGCGCAGTCAGCTCAGACTCACCGAAGGCGATTGATTCATCGTGTAGCCCCAGGCGGTCGTGGCGGCCGTCATTCAACCCACGGCGTGGGGAGGAAGCAGGCGGCGGCGGCGGCGGCGGCGGAGGAGGAAGCAGGACGCGGGCGCGGAGCGAGGGTGGGGAGCGCAGTGGACGGAGGGCGCAGCGAAGAAGCGGCTGTCGGGGGAAGAGGTGAGCGCAGGTCGCGCGTCGGCGAGAATGGAGGCGGCCATGGCCGCGGTCGCGGGCGCGGAGATGCAGCGCGCGCTCGCAGCTCCATGGAAGCTTGGTGGAGGCTCTAACTTACCTCGATGCGTTGATGAATAATTTCTGACTGAGACGGGCGGAGGAGACTGGCCACGGGCTTTAATAAGGTATTCGGGGGGACGGGCGGTCGGGGCCAAGAGGGTCGGAAACTGCAGTCGTTCCGCTATCCGAAGCCGACATTATGGGCACCCCCCCAAGACTCAATCCAGCACGCGCCGCTGTCAACCTTACGCCAGACTGCTCGCAGGCCCGAGCAGCCTGCAGACGACGCCGCCGCGCCCGCCTCAGCGAGCGCGGCACCGAAAAGCACGCAGCAGCAGTGCCAGCAGCAGCGTGCCAGGGCCAGGGCCAGCGCCGGCGGTAAGTCGAGACGTCTCGGACTTTGCTCTGCTTACTTGCACAGTTCCGGCCATTCCGAATACCGCTCGTCAGCACCCCATCAATACGATTACAAATCCCCGTCCTCGCCATCTCCCACCGCAGTACCTAGCAGCAGCAGCATCCAGCATCCAGCATCCAGCATCGACGACCGCCACACCGAGCCCCGTCTGCTGCAGCTCTAATCTTGGAAGGCTTAGCCATGCCCCGCCCCTTCAACAAAAATACCCGCCACAGCCCACTCGCCGTTCAAAGTCATCATCATCGTCATCATCGCAATCATCCCTTGAGGCCTCTCGCGCGCCAGCGTCGTGCCACCCGGCCGCCAGCGCGAGGTTTACGTAAGGATGGAGCGCTACTTACTGCATCAACTTGGCCCATCCAATCCCAGCCCTTTTCACCGCTTCCAATCCTGCTTTCCGCAGCTGCCGCTTCGGGTGAGCTGAGCACAAATCCCTCGAACAAAATAAATCCGCCGAACAACACACAGCATTTCCCTTTCGGTGTCGATCGATTGTCGCCGTGCCGCCGATCCGCAGCCATGCCAATTGCCGCCATCATCCCCGCGCGCCGCCCTCACTGACACTAGCTTGCCGCCCTTGTCTGAGGTGTTGGAGCATAGTTAACCAAGCATTCAGTGCTGCATGTTTTACATAGCTGATCTGACTAAGCCAGTGCCAGCGGCACCCTGGCGAGGCATTAGGCTCACTTGTCGTGACCTATTAGGCTCCAGAGGCCGAGGATGTGCAAACAGTAGGAAAACCGAGGACGCCGCGTATTACAGTGGAACGGATGAAAATGAAATAAAAGGCCACTCGGGCCGCCGCCGATGCAAGAGCCAACGGAAAGTAATCACGCTCCGAACCGGTCCAGTCCCAAAATACCACTTGCCCGCCTCATGCCCATGTCGATCCATTTTCCCATCCCAAAGGACCGAAAGAAGATTCGTCAAACTCGTCCCGTCATGCACCACCATCCCGAGCGGCTATCGCCTTCGCACGCGTTATTGATTTCTGCTGTATCGATTACGGAGACTGCGTGTACGGATTACTCGGCTTGCGCGGGAGGGGCTGTTGGCCTTGCTGTGTGCCTCGCTGCTGTTGCTGACTCGTGGGCTGCTGGAGAGGCTGGTACGCCGTCCCCGCCTGAGGGAACTGCTGGTACGCGTAGCTCTGCTGTGAGCCGTAGGAGCCTTGACTCTGCTGTGGGCTCACAGGGCTCATGCTCTGCTGCCCGCCGTACTCGTAATACTCGCCCGCCTGACCACCAGGCCCTGAGACCATGATTGCCGAGGGGCTGGTCGGCCCGGCTTTGCGCTTGCCCTTGGTGCTCTCGCGCTTCAACGTGTTGCGCACCTCCTCGGCATCTTGAGCATCCATGCTCTTGCCTCCGATGGATCCAGTGCGGTTGATGTCGCCTTGGTCAGCACGCTCGCGGAACGCATCATCACGGTAGGGATCGGAACCAACCGGACGAGCCGTCAGGGTATTGATAGCCTGCGTCTCTTGGCCGAGACCAGTGCCAAGGTAGTCGACCCCGGAAGAATTCCCAGTCGATGGCTCCTCCTTCTTGGACGGATAGAGGCGACTCTTTTCCTTGCCATCCAGGTAGGCTTGGCGGCGCTCTTGCGCCTCAGACGCGGAGACGGCAACAGACCAGGTCGGCTGATCCGCAGAACCAAGAGCAGCATCGCTGCCACCAGGAGGATCGATGGGGATCTTGCGAAGTGCCTGAACGAGAGCACACATGAACTTGTTGCGACGAGTAGCCCGCAGGGCCTCATTTCCCCAGTTGCTCTTATGGCGACACTCGATCATGAGCTCTAGCTTGTTCAGCTCTGCGATGCCCCGAACCTCGATGTCGATATCCGCGTGGAAGTCGCGAGAGTTGTCCTTGTCGCGGACAAACTTTTGCATCTCATCCTTGAGCGCAGTAATATCTTCAAAGGAGGTGCCGAAAGCAACGTAGACGGGGATTTGCTCCCTCATAGCCAAAGATCTGCTGGTGTTCTCAATCCAAAGACTGTTGAGCACAATGTTGGGAATCTGAACAGTGCGGCCGTTGTTCACACGCTTAAAGACAGTGAAGAGAAGAGAGATGTGTTCGACCGTGAGCTGGTCAGTGCCGTTGGTGAGGTCGACCCTATCGCCAACATCGTAGGGATGCTTGACGAAAAGGAAGATGCAGGAACCGAGCACCTCCTGGCAAGTGACTGAGAAAACGAAGGAGAGAGAAAGAAGAGCCGTTCCGGCGGTTGCAAGCGTGGTCACGAAGCTGGCGTTCAAGAACGCAACTGTCCTGCTGTCAGACTACAATGCCTCCGTATATTCATGGCTGACTTACTGAAGACGAATACACAGATGATGAAGACAACGGTGGCGAGCAAACCGTCAAGAACGTTGATCGCCTGATCAACATCGTGCATGCTGGTAGCTACAGACTTGCGGCTCCTACCAATCTCGGTGACCTGGAGGATCATCTCGTCGAGACTGATATCGCCGTTGCCATCCTTGTCAAGAGCTGCGAAAGCCTCCTCGGCTTCGAGCTCCCGACCAGCGCCAAGCACTTCGACGATGTCATCGTGGTAGAGAGCGTTTCTACCCTCAACAACGAAAGACATCCAAAGGCGCTTGGCGAGGGCCTCAGAAGAGCGCGGTTTCTCCAGAGCCTCAACCACGACGTTGTGAGCCGAGTCAGGATTGAAGACCTGCTTGCCAGTGATTTCGGAAGCAATATTGCCAAAAGCCGAAGTAATCTTATCTCCGACACGTCCAACATCATGCAGTAGCCGCATGGGCGTCGCCGAGCCGGACCGTGCGTGGCTCTTCTTGGCACCGGGAATGTTGAGCCTCAGCGAGTCGTTGATGATGTAATCTTCATCCTGGAACTCGGGGCAGTATGACGGGAAAAGTGCCCTGGAAGCATCAAAGAGCAAGCCGAGCAGGTAAACCTGGCGCTTATTCTCCTTGATCTTGGCATTGAACTGCTTCCGGTGGTAGTTGATGCTGATGAGCTGAATAAGAAACTTTTCGACGAGCAAGACGCAGGCAGAAACAAGGGCCGCAGCCAGGAGCTGACGGACGACCCTTTCCCATTCCTTGACGGAGTCTGCGGTGGAGGTGTTGTTAGACGAATTTGCCTTCTGCTCAGCAGCTTCCCGTCGGATATCGGGATTGTGAACCATCAAAGGAATGAACGTAGCGAGAGATGTGACGGCCCAACCAACCAGGGAGAGCGGAATCTCGAGCGCACGAAGAACCAAGGCATACTTGCGGACACCAGAGCTGACCACACCAGCCAGGATCTGGAAGACCTTGGGAAGGAAATGGGCAATGATTTTGGACACCCAAACGGACAGCCAGACGATCTCGACCCAAGTGAAGAACCTGGAAGGGAGTGTGTCAGTGACGTGCAGATCTCGGCTCTGAGGGCCGCACAACTCACCATACGATCCGCACACCGCCAATCTTTGCACCCGTAGCGACGGTAGCACCGACGACGATGGGCACGGCAATGCAGAGAGCCAATGGGAGGACGTAGATGAAGTAGCGAGTGACAATGCTGAAATTGAGGATCTTGTAGTAGATCCTGCCCACGCGATTGATGTAGTCCTCCTCTCCGTCATAGCCCACGGTGCCGAGCGGCTGGCCCTTGGAGTCGAGCTTCTTCACGCGGCGGCCGAAATGACGGTGGTCGCCCTTCTCATTAGGCGACTCTTGGGTGGCGAGCTGGGTAATTGGGGCGGCGCTGCCACTGCGCATGCCGGTCGAGGACGGCGTGCGGCTGGTGACAGGCTCGAGAGGGATGTCGATAGTCGCGTCGTTGGGAGCCATGTCGGCGGGATGATCGCGCAGCGGGTGGAAACCCTGGCGGGAGAAACGGTGAGACGGCGACCTGGGCGACTTGGGGGGATTGGTGGACATTTGAAGTGGTGATCGCGTGGAGAGCGCCGCAGTGGAGAGTCAGTCAATGTGGAGCAGGCGCAAGGACACAGGCTCAATAA
>JAJJID010000714.1:0-13739 GCA_022204955.1 Macrophomina pseudophaseolina
GCGCGATACCACCGCTCGTCGATAGCAGCGGGAGCTCCCCCCGTTGTCTCGCCCCACCACGACCACTACTACCACCACCATCAACGATGATGTCACGCGCGCTGCGGTTCGGCAGCCAGGGCACCTGCGCACAGAAGGCGACGAGGCCTTCCGGCAGCAGCAGCAGCGGTATCCTCGATGAAGTTGGAAAAGGAACAGCAGAAGAAGGAGGAGGAGAGCAAGTATGCCCGGCGCGCGAAGGCAGGAGCGACTGTGGCGGCGGCGGCGGCGGTGGTGGTGGTGGTGGTGGTAGCTGTGATGGGGCGTTGTCCGTCTCGCCCAGCAGGCCGAGCAGCGGCGTCGTCTTGCCGCTGCCGACGGGGCAGGTGACGACCGTGAGGTGGTCGGGGCGGAGGAAGAGGAGACTGAGCGTCATGAACGTGGATGAGTAGTCCCCAATGTGGCCTGAGTGTGACAGTGCCAGGGTGGCAAATGTTAAGAAGGGACCGAAGACGGTGGGTGCGTAGGCTAACGCGGAAATATTCAGCGTACGGACCTCAATTTTTGGAAAGAACACTTACAGGTGGTAACGGCGGCGGAGGTGGTGAATCTGTAGTGGCGCAGAAGCTCTATTTCATGCAAGCGGCGGTGACTGCACAAAGCAGGCGAAACGTTCCAGGAAGCTAAAGAGACGGAGGCTCTTGAAAGAGCGTAGCATAGACGCAAGAGCGTCGGGACGCGCCTGCATGGCCTCCATATATGGCGCTTGACGGTGGCGGCCAACGATGGCGGTTCAGGCAGATGCTAACCCGGCAACTTGAAAGTGGTCAGAATGTGATATGCTGGGGGTTAGGCTTGAAGGATCAAACATACAGGTAGCGACAGCAAAGGGCACCATGATCCGAAGTGGCTTGGCTTCCACTACCACCAGGATGAACTCTGTGATGGCAGTGGTGGTGAGTAGTGCTGGCAGCAGGGTCCCGAAATATAATTGCAGCAGCAATAGCGTCCGCACTCGCGTTGCGTCCGTGAGGACTGACAGAAATAGGTAACAAAGTAGAATGCTGCGGGGCTGCCGTGCAAAACCTTGGTACCAAAGAGAAAGAGCCGCACATGTCAGGGCGGATATACAGCTGCCACAAGCGGTTGCTACCGATGCAGCTGTCTTTGGGACGGTTAAGTCCGCTAGCGAGATGCAGAAGGTCAGACGCAGGAGCGCATGGAAGAGACGAAGAGGCTAGGGATTACCGTCAGACAAATCAGACGTGCGGTTGGACGGACGTACTAGTCTAGTGACAGCATATGGTCCCCATGACCTTCGTTTTCGTTCAGCCGGGCAAGTCAATTGGCAAGACGCCCTCAGGAAGAAAAGGATCCCAGAAAATATGGTGAGCGTTGTTTCTTCAAACAACAAAGAGAAATCGGCCGGCCGCGTAGGGAATAATGCTTTGGGTGAAAGGGAAAGATCGTCCGCCCAGATTCTTGAGGCTCCTCCCATGACATAAACGTCTGGAAGGTTTGGACTGTGTCCCTGTTAGTCCATATATTCTTTTGGCTACCGATAAATCGGATACCTCACCGAAACAAGCAATGAAAGAAAGCAATCAGTGCGGGTGTTTCTTAAGGTGATGAGAGGCGTTGAAGATTATGAGTACGTATGTCTATCTTGTTGAACCCATATCATGCTAGAGGAGGGGAGAAAATGAATAAAGGATGCTTTCTGTCTCAACTCATCCGCTAGAGGAGCCCAATTCCATGGTTTATAATGGCAGCGATACTGAGGAAGAAGTGTGTCCCGTTAACGTGGCATGGGCGCTCGCTAGAAACTCCCCTTACTTCGGTCTCAGGGGACCGTCGCCGGCCCGGTTGCCTGCCTGCTGGCCTAACCAGAATACGAGCGCAGATCCGGAGACGTACCGCCATAGCGCCGAGATACGGAAATTGTGCGTCCTCTCACATGTAGGAGTCCGATGATCTTGGCATGCGGTAAAAGCACCGCCGTTCACTCTCGCCAATGTTGTGAAGAGGCCGTAACTTGGAATGTCGAATACGGGGTTTGGTCTTACTCTTCTGTTTTCTAAGATAATTTCAAAATGATATTTGTATGAGCGTGTTTTGAAGTCTTTTATCATCTCATTGTGTTCCTGCCTTTGCTGCCCAGCTACAGCTCATTGTAAATTATTGGTGCAGTAGATGAATCTGTACCGAGTTTCACAAAAGAAATGACACACAATGCGGTGAGATACAGTACACATACTGCCCCAAACGGCAGTCCCGTCCATTCCTTGCCGGCTTTCATACCCAACTGTAATATATTAGCTAGCAATGGTCCAGCCAGAAGAGTACCCAGAGCTATTACAAAAGATATGATAGAGTATATCGTTGCAACATGTTGAGGAAGAGATAGCGAAGTAATGAGACTGCGTGCGGCCAGATGGAATGCTGAGCCAAGCGCCAGTATCACGACACCACCTACCGCAACAGCTGGGGCCGGAGCCAGAAATATCAGAGCGGATCCGAGTGCAAGGAGTGCTCCAGAAGTTTGTGATACCCGTAAATCCTTTAAATTCCCACGGACTCCGTACTTCGTCAGAAGCTTGGAAGCTGCTGGTAGAAGTACCAAGAGCAGGAGCAGGTTGACGGCAGCGCGTAGGGATATCAAGAGACTACTCTGCCTACGCTTAGCATCAGGGCTTCACAACTCAATATTGCAGAACAAACCTCAGATATAGACCACTTGAACCTATTAGAGCCGTAGAAGATTAACTGGGGAAGAACTTGGCGAGATAATGCAGCAACAAGAAACACATACAACAGGAGCACA
Source organism: Macrophomina pseudophaseolina (assembly GCA_022204955.1). Taxonomy (NCBI): domain Eukaryota; kingdom Fungi; phylum Ascomycota; class Dothideomycetes; order Botryosphaeriales; family Botryosphaeriaceae; genus Macrophomina; species Macrophomina pseudophaseolina. Next base: position 2,804 of record JAJJID010000714.1, read on the forward strand.
ATTCGTGTGTCCCGCGTGGCTGTATGGATAATTCCCTCAACTCTTGAGGAGAACGTCCGTTCCTCCTGTGCTGCTATATTCTGCTTAGGCAATTCCACAGCTGAGCCCTTACAGCGGGTTTCAGGTAAGAACCATGCCAACACAAAACCGAATGCCAGTACAACCGTACTAAGCCAAAAGGGAATCCACGGGCTCCGTTGCATCAATGCGGCACTCAATGGTGTAGCCAGGGTTTCAGATAGCAGTGCAGTGCCAGCCAAGTACGAGAAAGCGGAAACTCTAAAACATAAAATTATAAGCCTATTCAATGAAAAATGACGAATGTCGTAAGTACCTTGACTCCTCGGTGAAAACGTCTGCAATGACCACGTAGAACATCGAGGATGCCACCTGCGCACCACCACCTATCGACTGCCATAGTCCTGACGCCCAGACCAGGCGGAGCGGAGCCCGTCCTGACAAGCCTGGAGAAGCATTCAGCGTTGAAGGCGGATGGCGCAAGACCATGGTACGCACAAATTGCCTTCACCCAAAGATCCGCAAGCAGACAGCCGAGGAGACTCAGGAGGAGCACGGGTTTCCTTCCGAATCGGTCGGCGGCAGTACCCCACATTATGGCGAACAGGGTACCTACAGGGCGGGAAGGCTCAGCGGAGGTGGCAGCCTCGGGCGCAGGGACGCTTACTGGGGATTTGGTCAAGCGTATCTTTCCACCCAATAATGAAGGCGACTTCACCCTGGACAGTCTCGGTCTTGCATCTCTCATCGTCCAGATCGGTGCTGAGCCCTCGCCCCTGTTCGTAAAAAGCGGTACACACAATTTGTTCGAATATCTTGGTCTGCGGCGCCACTGCGAGGAAGACAGCCAAGTCCAGGACGGCCAGAAGACCGCATACGAGTCGCAGAACCTTTTGGGTATGAGCGGATCCCTCGGGGATATTGCATTGTGAAGACTTTCCACCGAGCAGCGGTGTATTTTCGCTGATATCCGTATGGCCCATTAGTCCTGGCGAGCGGAAACAAGGTGCGTCTTGGAGCAAAATGAAATTTAATGTGAGATAAGGTTCGAGAAGGACAGTTGCCGCGCATTTATACTTCAACCATGAATAAGGCGTCTGCTGCTCAGCAAGCCTACCAAACGGACCGAAGTACAAGAGATATGATGTCAAACTAGATTTCAAAGGGGTATTCAATGCCAAAAGGCACAAAATATGGAATGTCTGCCTATGTTGTAAACAAGTGCCTGAACAAAAAGGGAACAGCAATCTTTCACCGTATTTTTGTCACAGCGTCTTGCACGCACGCCCCGTCTAATGGGTTCACGCCTGCAACATACTGTGTCTTCAATCTAATTACCATGATTTTCGAACAAACAACTCACTGCCTAAGGCCACAGTCAGTAGACCTAGAGGCTATTGGATGGACACGAACGCCCAGACAGACTGTTTTCTCGCCTGGCTAACGGAGCTTCTTGCCCAAGCTCCCAGGATCAAGTTCTTACGCCTTTGGTACATGCCAAGAGGGTGAGACTCTGTTTAGCTTTGTTAACGCGTTTTCAAGCGGACCAAAGATGATTGTTGTAATGAACGCAGGCTGCTAAAATGCTACAGCAGACCATGAACTTTCAATGCATTCGAATGAGTTTGAAATTCATCCAGAAAAAGACCCCACCAGATCGCTAGGCTCGTAGAATCGACTAAGACAATAGCAGTCAAACAGGGGAGCATATTTTTGATCCTGCATAATTTTTTCATGTGCCTAATCTCTGTCCGCATTGGTGGCTACCAAAGAAACCATTTGTGCACTCTCTACGCCACAACTGTCCTCTTTGGCTCAGGCCACCACCACCTTACAGCTCCTTAAAAAGCCGCTGCCCCTTGCATGCCCACCTCCCCCTCCGCCGCCTTCGTCATCAGGGACAAGGTCTCATACACGACGCTAGCAGCGGCAAAAAGCCGTGGCACCGCCGGGGCTGTCGAACGCCGGGGACACGTCGACGACGTCCGCGCCCACCACATCCAATCCCTCGATGTCACCCCGCCCGCGCAGCACGCCGAGCAGCTCTCGCGTCGACCAGCTACCTGCGTTAGGGGCACCCGTGCCCGGCGCGAACGCCGGATCTAGGACGTCGATGTCGATGCTCGGGTAGACCTGCTTCTTCGCGCCGCCGCGGCTGGCCGCCGTCGGTGGCGTCGACGGGAACATAGAGGAAGCCCAGGGCCCTGTCCGCAGCGTAGTCTGCTGCGTTAGGGCCCGCCAGGCGCGTGTTCAGGCCGACATGGACGGAGGACAGTGCCGTGGTTGAGGTTGTCCTCCTCCGGATCGGCGCCGGGTGAATAGGCGGACGGGCGCAGCGTATCGAGAAGAGCATATTTGTGGATGAGGGTTGGTTGGTCGATACGCTGCTGCTCGTTGCTGTTGCTGGCATTGCTGCGAGCGGCAGCGTGTAGTGCACGCAGGGCGGGCAGCGTGACAAGGTGCTCTCCTCCAATGGCGATGGCATGTGGGTGCTGGTACTACCTCGCCGCTCCGGCTGCGGCAGACAGACGGTCGAGGATGCTGGTGAGGCCTGATGTCAACGAGTCGACAGTGAGCGTGGGCCGCATGAAGGGACTGGCAGCGACATCTCTATCAGGGGCAACTATTGGTCGCGCCCACTCGGCGTCTACATTGTTCGGCGAAAGCTTGCCTGTAGTCATGCAGCGCGGCCCAGGACTGGTACGGGTTGTTTCCAGTGGCCACATCGGAGCCACGTGCAGGTACATGGCGAGCAGACGCGGCCCGAACTGCGCATGGCCCCAATCGGGCGCCTGATTGCCTAATGTGGTTAGCTGCGATTCATGGTAGCGGCAGGCTGATTTCTGTCGCCAGGGCCGTAGCTGGTGGCCGAGTCAAATGAAATCCCGACCACGGCAATCTTGAAGCGTGTCGCATCCAGATCCGGCCGACAACAGGCGTTAGGAAGGTGGCCGAAAGTCGAAATCCCAGAAAAAGGCCACTGCACCACCGTCGGCTGATTGAAAGTGAAGGTGAGATCCCTCACCAAACGAAACTCTCACTCCTGGCCGAAGCCGGCAGGCGCCGTGCCTGAGAGTGGCACGAGCATCAACAGAGGCCGAATAGACATTAGTCGAAACATTTCAGTTGATGCGGTGCCCAAACCGTCTCGGAGAAGCGCTTATATCAACCTCCTGCAAACTTGCGTGTAAATGTCTTATCATGCATTCAGACCGATCGTACAATCTGGAGCTGAAGCCAAACACACAGTAGTGGCAGGTATAGATAATGGAAAGGAACGTAGCAGTGAGCCAGTGTCCTGTCAGGGGCAGCCGCATGATAGCGAGCCTCCGCGCACTAATGCCGAAGAAAACACCTTGTCCTGCGGGAGACTCCCGTGCACCAAATCCGAAGACACCCGAATCTACTATCAATTGGCGGGGATACTAAGAAATATTCTACCTGTGAGCCACCCTACAGGGAACACTGTCAAGCTCAAAGAGTCTGCTGCGGCCATTCGCTGCTTTTACAACCCGCTGAAGGGAGGCTGCAATGCGTTATGTGCTCAAAAGGGTCTTCGGTCGTGGCAGAGTTCCGTACGTCAGCTTCAGCTTGATCTGGTTGAACTCGAGATCCGACATATCTTCGTACTTGTCTCCGCTTGTCGCGATGAAGGTCGGTAGCGGCCCTGCATCAGTGCCGCAGCCCGGCTTCGCGAAGAATGCAACATCCCGCCATGCTGGCACTTCAGCATCCCCCCCTTCCCCCTGCATGTGCGGTGGGAGAGTGATTCGGTGATTAACCGATCGAAAATAATCGTTGCTCCAGCGCATCAGCATGTTGCCCGCATTAACCAGCGTTTGCCAAAACGAACCGCCGTTTTCTGAAGTATCACATCGAAGGTCAACTCAACAAATATGTTATGTGCGACGGAGATGATCCAAATGAGATGAAATCATCTGAACGGTGTCTTCAGGATATGTAGCCCAAGATACTGCAGCTGCCGTATACAGTTTTCAGCCGTGAAGATAATTTTTTCAACCTGCGGGCGATTCCATCACTGCGATGCAAGTAGCTACAGCAATACGCAATACTGGCTGTCATCTGGCTGTTGGCGATGTGTTTAGACGCCCTACGGCTTTCCGCAATGGCTGCAGAGATGGTGACGCTACCAACGGCCGGGCTCTCCAAGGCAACAAAAACCACCGTAACCACCGTAACCACCGTAACCACAGGTCCGCTTGAGACCACTGGATTCCAGGCTCGTTGCAGAACGAGTCATCTACTTTATCTATGGGCGTATTCCAATTATTTTCTCCTGGACTTTGAAAGACTACTTCACGTCACGCGCCTACAGACAGCCACTGCACGGCTTGTTGCTCGCTTTCCTACCCCGCGTACTGCTTTCACCCAATCTGAGAATGGACCGGTACAGGCAATCTTCCCGGAAGACTTGTTCCCACCGGTGCGATTCCACCGTTTGTGGCCCAGAGCATGACTTAAAAGCGGCTGCTAAAAGCCTCGTTGAGGAGGACCGCAAAGTAAGCACTTTCCGCCTCGGCGAACCGCCCACGCGGTTCATGCTCCTTCAACAAGGATGGTCAGAGCTGCACCGCATAATCTGGGGCCTCTCCTGTGCAGAGTACGAGGGCTTCTGCTCTCCAAAATTGCTCGCAGGCCTTAAGGCAGCGTACCGCTCTTCCCCACCCGCCGCCAGGGCGTCCGGCGACGAATGATGCGCCGAATTCATCACCACAGCCAGCACCTTCCTGCCCGCAGCGCATCGGCACCGGTTACAAAGTCTCGCCGGCTACAAGACAGACCATCCTCTTTGCACATCCGCCTACCTCGACCCCTTCGGATCCTTCCGTCCGCATCTCCAGCTCAACCGGCCACCGGCACCCCGCCGCCTTCCCAAACACCATCAAGCGCTTCTCCCTTCCCTGCCCAGACCCCGCCACCTCAGCACCATCTTTTCCTTCACCGCCGCCATGCTTATCAGCTCCACATGGGCCCTCACCCTGGGGCGCGCCGGAGCGGCTCGCGCGACGTCGCCCTCGGCGCTGCCGTTTCCAGACGCTCGTCAACAGCCGATGCACTTGAAGACGTCACAGGCCCATGCATTAGCTATTTCCCCATGCGCGTCGCCTTCGATCCGGAGTGGACGGGGGCAGAGGTCGTGCTGCAGGAGGTGTCAGGCGCAGTTTGCCGCGGGGCTAGGGTTTCACGGGTGCGGCGTTGTGCCTGGTGGTGCAGATCTTTTGGCTCGGTCGTGCAGTTTCAGAGTGAGGCGGGTGGCAGAGCGGATCGCCGAGCAGGCGAAGGAGATGAATGCAGGTGCGAATGATGGCGTCAGGTTTCCTGGTCTGAGCGTGCGCGGGACCGCGTTCAAGGGGGCGGGCGTACGTGTTCGGTTTTTGTACGGCTGGATGAGAGTGCTGGGAACTTGATCTTTGACTTTTCCTTCCCGGATGCTGTTTATGAGAGCGTTTTCGTTGAGAAGTCGATTTGGGGATTGGTTAGAGAGGCGTGGGACACCTTTACCAAAGGAGAAGTGGTGGATACGGGGTTTATGAAAGGTTTTACAAGCTGGAACAAATCATTCAAGAGCGTTGTAGGCGAGTTTATTAGTGAGCTAGAAAGTATCCACTAACAGATGGAATTCCTTCTGGATTCTGGAAATCCTTCATCTTAGCGTGACCAGGCGGAGTGTCGGATCACGAAGTGTCAGTTGGCATCAAGGCGGCGCAAAGGGAGCGTAAGGCAAAGCGATACGCTCCATTCTTTTCTCCAGGCACCGAAGATGAGTGTATCAAAGCGTTGTGTCGCTAGACTAAGTTGCAGCTTGCGTGACGAAGCTGCACAATCAGATGCATATCTACTGTTCTCCCACCATCGATTTTCCCCTTTCCCATACATCTTTGCCCTATTCAAATGAGTCCGATGGATAGCATGGTGGACCCATCAGGTGCGTCAGACCACGCCAGTCGTACGGTGAACTTTGAGTACTACGTGCCCGGAAATGCCGTGCTATTGTGATGTCTGTTGATGCCTGTTAGCTCTGTACCACATTATGCAGCCCATCTTTACTTTAGAAAGGTGCACAAGGCCTTGCATAAGACTGAGAAACAAAGTTTCATCGGGCGCAAGCCGCAAAAAGCCACCCCATCCGAATGTAGAGAACGCGAGTGGCTGATTATGGAAAACACCCCAGAGACTGCCAGCCAAGTGGAGTTCGACCTTCTTCCACTCTTAACGCATCAATGCACGAAATAGCCACATCGCGCTGATAAAGACACGAAAATGCAAGAGGATCTGACTCAAGGCAAGAAAAGGTGCGAGCCTTGCCATGTGCGCGCATGCCATTTTCAGGTGCGGCTAGATACAGCTGCACGCAAAATCTTTGGTTCCATGAGCTGATGCAATCTCAATTTTATTGTAACGATTGTCCATCTTTGAGACGGCCTTGCAACATACAGCTTCATTCCACCTGCTCCATTCCCCTACTTCAAACGAGGAGAGGTCTTTGCAGCATCACCTTTCGATCCAAGTATTGTTGGACTCAGGAGTAGACACAAGCCACAGGCTCTTCAATCTCCACAGCGCGTGCGCTGAAGCCCAGACACCCAGTATTCCCACCGGGATTGGACACCCCGGTACTCAACCACACACTCCAACCGCCATCGCCGATCGGACAGGCGAGGAAGCCGTCATCCTTGAACTGCAGGCCGGGCGAGTCCGAGGGGATCAGCCAGCCGGTGGTCTCGATCCGGTTGGGGTTGAGCGTCTGGCCGGAGGTCTGGGTGTACCGCACGACGCCCTGGCCCATGCCGCTGCGGTCGGTGTAGAGCTGCTGGTAGGAGGACTCGAGGCCGTCGTACAGGAAGAGCCGCTGGGTGGAGTTGTCGAGGAGGAAGGTGGCGTAGTCGGACTGCTTGTCACAGACCGCGTCCTGCTTCTTGCCAAGCTGAAGGCCGGATTGCGTGGCGACGACGGAGAGGAAGTGGATGGGCGAGGCGGAGCGGAGCGCCATGAGACCGTACGTCTTATTCAGGGCGGAAGGGTTGGGCTGTGGTGAGGGACTGGGCCCTGACGGAGTGCACGCGGGCGGAGGGGGCGGGGCACCGCACGATGGGACGGCTGGTTGGTATGGAGGGTCGATTGTGCATGGGAGGGGAGGTAAGCCGTAGCCCTGAGGTGCAGGAACGGCAGAGGTAAAGGAAGTGAGGAAGACAGTGGCGAGGAAGGTGTTGAGCTGCATCTCGGCGATTGTTCCTCAGAGTGGCTTTCGTGCTTTTCGTTTGTTTCTTCGAAGAAAAGGTTGCTTGGTGGTAGGATTTGATGCCGCAGAGGGTTTGCATTTATAGTTGTCGTCAATCCCATGGCCTCCGAGAGAGGTAGCTGCAAGGCACGGCCAATACGAGGGGTATGGTGCTTGGCTGGCTGGTCAATGGTACGGTAGTACGTCAATTCTTGGGGTGGAGCGGGAAAGAGGAGAGCAACTTCACCCACAAGGTCTACACGGCAGCTCGTATCCGGCTACGACCTGCAGCCTCCCTGCCTGCTCCAAGACAGATAGCGGTCGATCATTGACGCTAGTATGGCCCCACAAGCCACAGTTCCAGAACATGCGGGGAAACAACCTGGACAGAGATGGAGAATGACCATCGACTCTAGGGGGGGCAGGCATGGCGTTGTTGGCATCACAATTACATGCTGTGAACCATCACAAAGCGTCGAGGGAGCAAAGAGTCCGTGGGTTCCCCATCTCGCCGGGTGCCAACCGCAGGCAGCTCGTCAATCTGACTGGTTGCGCAGGGAAGTAGGATTCTTGCTCCTTCCAGATTAGCAGTGATCTGGACGGGCTGGAGGGAAGGGCGACATGCGGATAAACTTAAGCTATACGGCCGCCAGAGTTGATGAAGAGTCTGGGCTGGAGGAGAAGGAGTAAAAGCGGGGATGGAGTGACGTCTTGAATGCTCGGCCCGAGCCTAGCCAAGACCCGTGTCCCCAGAATAGCAGTACCCGCATTTTGTGGCCACTGGCTTGACGGCCGTCATATTGTTCTCTCTGTCGGACATGACATGTGACGGGACGACCCTGTGCGCCAGAATTGGTGAAAGAATTGCGAGGTACTGCCCGACCCAGCGCTCCTGTACTCCGCTCTTCTACAGACCACATCATGCTCGGCCTGGAAATTATTTCAGGCTGATCGGTTCGGCGTCATTGCTGGCTTTGCGCATGGAAGTGCAACATCTGCGAAACCGATCTCGCAGTGGGAGGGGTAACACCGACGTGGGAGGCTGCAGGACAGAAATTGAGCAAGACGCCAGCCACTTCTTTAAGAGCGCACAGAAGAGGTCTTCAGCATTGCGGGGCGTGAAGGCAGGAAGCTGTTGCGCGAGCTGGATAGGCCCCGGTGGTCGCGCCCGGCTTGTTCCGTCCACTTTGCTGTCTGGATTGACCGGCAAGGACTTCGGTTGAGGCAGCCCTGGACGGGCGACAGCTTCTCAAGAGAGCAATGATCTGGCCTGTGAAGCAAGATCTGATCACCATACGACAGGCATAATTCTCACCTTACTTTTGCGGGGCAGGTCCTGCAAGTAAGCTGCATGCAAGTGGCATGATACTGCACAGGACGCAGGGCAACTCGCCTTCTTTGATCGCACCTCTTCGAGGTCCAGTACGTACACACCTCTCCAACCGCTGCCGGGGGATAAAGGATCTCCCATCTGACTGCCAGGCACTTGACACAGAGCTCCGAACGCGATTGTGTCGAGCGACCAAGCCCTTTGATTCGAGAAGCGTCGGCTTAGCAGAAGAAGAGGAGCTCGTTGCTCCCCAGACGCTCCACTTGGCGATCGGCCGGAGCGCTCCGCCCCTCATTCCAGCAGCGCCCACCAGAGCGGCGGCGCATGCACCACCGCACTTCGGCCCATTCTGTCTGGAGGCGCGTTAGGAAATCGATCAGCCTGTCCACGCATGGTCCGCTCGATTCCTCGCCGCATTCTGTTCCCCTCAGTCACAGGCAGCGCGCGACTGATGCGCTGTTCCTCCAAAAAATGTGACACGATGTCGGCTGATCTCCCGTTCGCGTGACCGCCTACTTCGAACTGATCCCATCTGATTCTACAGCGGCCACAGCGACGGCCTTACAAGAGAGCCGCGCCCGCAGTGCAGTCGGTCCTCGAACCGCAAGATTCCGCTACCCGCTCCGCGTACTGCCTGGCCGCCTCCTTGACGTGAGCCCGCGAACAATGGACGATGATCCCAGCCTGATCGAGCACCCCGTCGCCCGAGTGCTCCTGGCCGTCATACCCGCAGCCCTGGTGTTCCTCTTCTTCCTCTCCGTGCTCGTGTGGGTGTTTTTTTCCCATTCCCCCCTGCGAACCCGTTCCCGCCCGGGCGTCGCGCTCTCGACCCTTTTCCCTTCGCTTACACTTGGCCCTTCTCGCGCTTGGGTGTCTTTAGTGTTCCCGTGGTGCAGTCCGTGGCCGAAGACGGCTATTGTCCGCAGGACGTGATGGGCATGCTCGACGCTTCCGCCCCCTCGATGCCCTACGCAGCCTGGCTGGAGCAGCAGCTCCAGAAAGCCCCGTCTCTCGCTTACGACAATGCGATCTGGTGAGTCTGCCCGGCGCGAGCGGGGGAAGAGCGGAGTGGTGTGCGGTGTACATGGCGGGTGGCTGTGCTTGGTTTTGGCTGACCTCCATCGACCGCAAAAAGCGCAATCTGCCTGGACATGGTGGACAGGAAGGACGAGGTCAGGGATCTGGCGTGCGCGCACGTCTTCCACACGGCCTGTCTGGACAGCTGGGTGTCCCGGGGGCATTATTACTGCCCGCTCTGCCACAGGCTCGTCCTGCCGCTACTGCACGACCCGCAGGACGCCGCCGATCAAGTCTGATAAGCCACGTATCGGCCATCCTACCGCCGCTGGGGATTGTTGAGAGATTGGCACAATTGAGCCATCTCCGCTGCACTCCTGCTGCAGCTGCATCCCCAACAAACAATACAGACGCCACCCTGCACGCTCGAAATTACCTGAATTATCTTGTGATAATTGCTGGGGTTCTCCGCATCGGCACGAGCGGATCGGGAGACATCAAGGGAGCAAGCATACATATGCAGGGTGCGGGGTCCGGGTGACGGTCTTATCACCACACCTTTCGTGTTCTTGCGTCACCCTCTATAAATTTCTGGGACGTTCCCCCAGAGTTGTCAGTCTCTCTCTCACCGCCAACGACAACGTACCTTGGACCGCCCCCCTTAAGCACTTGAGCCTCACACCTGCACTTTAAACCTTGACTCCCGATCACACCTCCCCCTCGACACACACACAACACAGACCCAAACACACACACGCACACGCGCACACAGACACACCGTCCACTGAGCTCCCTCGCCGGCTCAACCCATCCCCAACGCCCGCCGCCATGCAAAAAGACGCAACGCCAGACACCGCGCCATCGCACCTGCCCAGCAAACGGCCGCCCTCGCCGACCCCTGCCGAGAAACAGCAGCAGCCGCCGTCCGCGCCGCCGTCCTCGTACGCAGCTTCAGATACGTACACCGAAGACGAATTCGTCGTCATAGAGTGGGAGGAGGAGCAGGAAGAGGCTGAGCGTGCAATAGACCTCGCCCACTCGGCGGACCTGTCGGCCTCCGGCGACCTGACCTCGTGCGCGTCCACCTCGGACCTCAGCGCCTCCGAGCACCTCGCGGCCTCGACCGACGGGCCGTGGGACGGCCCGCCCTACCCCCACCACCCCCACCACGACGCCAGCCTCTCCGACCACATGAAGCGCGACTGGTACCAGCTGTGGCTGCGCGACAAGACGGTCGAGCGCCGCGACCCGTGGGGCTTCTCCAGCACCGGCGCCTCGCGGACGGCGAGCCCGGCCAGGGGAGGCGGGGCGACAGCTTGATGATGATGATG
>JAJJID010000715.1:0-13515 GCA_022204955.1 Macrophomina pseudophaseolina
TAGCTGGTTGGACCTCTTGGTGTCTTGCTCCTTCGCTATCCTCACGGCTACCACGCTTGGTATATGATCTAAGGAAGCCTCTCCCCTGTGTATAAGATCTGCCCATTGCCCAATAGCAGCAGTGCTCATTTTAATATGATACTGAGGACCATCTTTGCTAGGCGGGTACCAGCAGGAACCCGTATAATTACGACACTGCCGCTGCTGGCACCGCCAACGAGTAGATATAACTGGGCCTAGATTACCTGCAGATAGCTCCATGGCAATATCGTCGCCGAGGGCAAGGCGGTGAGCGGTACTAGTAGAAGACCGCCCAGATCGCTTAGATCCTCCATTGCTTAGATCCTCCAGGAGCGACCTTATGCCACCAACTTGTTCGTTCAACGCCGCCGCCGGATCTGCTAGTACCCTTGCCGCCGCTTGCGCAGTCGCCGCGCGATTAGCTGCCTGCGCCGCCTTATGAGCCGACGGGGCAGGTCGAATATAGCAGATGACCTCAGTCTGGTGACCTTTCTTACCCTCTGTAACGTGGCGTAGCAGGAGGACCTCAACACCATCAAAAACCACCGCGACACCACCGCGTCTCTGCCGCAGGTAGACAGTCATTGAAGCACGTGGGTGTTAAGTTTGTTTTCTTGTTCTTGAACAACATGGGAGACATTGCGACCCCTCCAGACCTGCTCTACGGCTTCTACGAAGAAGCGTATAACGCGCTCAAGACGCATGGCGTGCAGCATAGTTACGGCTTTTCGCTTCTTATACTCCAACTATGGCGTGGAACTATTATTTTGGAGATATAGAGGCTTTCTATGGTGAGAGATTTGCGCAAGTCTATGCTCAGAATGCACTTATTGAGCCTCAAGATGTACCTACGCCGCGGCCTAAGCGCGCTGCAGCAATGGCAGCTTCAGAGGCATGGAAAACTCTTGGACCGCGTAAGAGACCTCAACATCAGTAGAAGATTTTGAGCAAGTATTAGCCTCTATTTCGAGGTCTAGACATCGATGCACATTGATAGTTGTAATTTCCTCGCCTCCGCCTCTCAACAAGGACTTCGCTACTCCGGATATTGGCCGACTCCTCCACAAATTGATGCTCTCGCTCGGCTTCGGCGAGAGTGGCTACATCGTCCAGGGCGGTGACGTTGGTAGTGCCGTTGCCAAGGTTATGCTACCAACCTATGACGCCGTGAAAGGTCAGCCGGTATGCACGCTATCCAATAATTGCTAATATTCACAACTGTTGGAACCAGCCATACATGTCAACCTTTATTGGCCCCGGGATCCACCAGATGCGTCGGGGGTCCAGGATCCGGTCGAGAAAAAGAGCGTGGAACGCGCAGAGCAGCTCAGGGCTACTGGGATGGCTTATGGCATTCTCCATGGAACCAAGCCGAGCACTGCCGGTCTCTCCGTCGGGAGCAGCCCTATATCCCTTCTCGCTTGGTTAGTTTCTTTCTGCTCGTCGCTTCCTCTTTGAACTTTCCAAATCACCCCAGAGGCCCTCCCTTTCTTTGCTTCTTCCCCCGAGAACAACGCGCTGACTGTTCGCGTAGGATCGGGGAGAAAATGATTGATTGGTCTGACCCGGCAACGGCGCCCTCGATCGACGTAATCTTGACCAATGTCTCTATTTACTGGTTCACCGGAACCTATCCGACTTCTCTCTGGCCCTACCGAGAAGTGCGCACTCCTTCCCGTGCCCTTGACACCTTTTCTCGCCCAGAAATTGACGTTTTGTGCAGCTTCTGTCCGGAAGCCCAGGCAGTAATAGGAAGCCCACTGGCAAACCCATGGCGGTGTCGTGGTTCCCGAACGAGATTTCAAATGTACCAAAGGCCACCCTTAAGGAGGACCCAGCGGTAACCCATCTGTATGAACATGACAAGGTACGTCCAAGCCCAATGACATCCCATTAAGAAGGCCTCTTTTTACTAATTATCGCCGTGTAGGGCGGACACTTTGCGGCGCTGGAGGTACCGGACTTGCTCTGGGCAGATGTTGAGGACTTCGTGGCCAAGGTTTGGAGGACTTGATGGATCGAACTATGTGCCTTAGTATTTCAGAGCAGTCTCGTATCAATGGGAAAACGTTCGGTCTTGTCTGGTATTCTGTACAGTCCAAAAAGGAGAAAGGCAGTATTCCATATTCCCGCACCCAACCAGGCGCTTCTTTGCACGCTGATATTGTGAATGCCTGCATCCTTGCATCTCTTCGGCAGTGATTCGATGCCCATTGTATGCATCCTCTCTGGTGCAGCCGGCCCCAGCAACGTGCTCGTAGCCTTCCTCTTCCCACTCCCAGTCGTCCTCTGGAGGACGGAGGCACGAAGTGCAGTCGGATTTCGCCTCAGAAGGCGGTTCGTCTTCAGGTGTGTATGGGGTGCCCCACCAATTCCATGCGTGAAATAATGGAGGGGATGGACGGCGGGTGCGTCCGATGTAGTGCCCCGGATTAACGCAAAGACCTGATCACTTACTAATCGAGCTGATTAGTTACTAAAAGCCAACGATTAGTTAGGGACTAATCGCCACCCCTTGCTGCTGCTTTAGGCAAATCATGCGATTATCTGCCGGTGAGGAGTTGGTGTTTCGTACGGCTTATACGGCATCGCTTAGCAACCCCCCTTGCTATTGCCACCAATAGTGAGTCCTCGCTTCGCCGGAGCACCAAAGGCCGCTGTAAAATGTATACAATCACAAAAAGCATGGTGTTGACAACATGGTGTTGCGCTGCAGCAGCCGCTTCCGCGTAATTGCAGTGCTACCAACTTATGAGTTGCGCTTGCGACGATGTCGCATGGAGAGATCTATCCTGCTACTACCACAATTTATCACGCGCCTGCGAAATCCTGGTGTATAAGAGTGGCGTCGCTGCGACATAATCTGTCTCAGTCCCGCAGTCCTCAATACCATGGCGCCGGCCCGCCGGCCAGCCAACCCAAGCCTCGCAGAGGACCCTCTACCACCAAACGCGAAGTCCTTCTTCGAAGTATACCTGCAGAGGGACACTGGCAGAAAGAAACGAGTGCGCTTCACCCTGAAACGGTACAACGATTACATCAGATGGATCAAAACGTTACCCGACGCGTCCTTCCCCACCTACCAGGCCGCGCAGACTGCTCGTCGATACTACACCTACTATAATGGTACCGGCGCAATGCTGAAGGAGGGCTTGTATCTGCTTTCCCAAAAAGGCAAACCTGAACTGAAGGTAAATTGTCGTGTTGAGGAGTACAACGTGATACCTGTGGTTTTGGCATGGAGGAGCGCAGGAGCGGGGAGAGGGAGTGAGGTCTGCGAAGTACCGAGAGACCATTAACTACAGGACCTGATTGCCCTCCATATTACCAGCTTTCTCCTTTTCCTGCCGTTTTACCACTACGGCCGGCCCGTCATCTCTTCCAGCAGCCTGTTATACTTCGGACAACATCGGTCGTCTGCCCTGTGAGAGTCGCTGCAAGCTGCGCGCTTTTCCACAATCGAACCGCAGTTGTCATGTCTGATGCTGCGCACCATCTCTTCGCCTCTGCATCGAAATTGTTGGTGGTCGTAGCTCTGGCATCGGAAGCAGCGCCGCGGGTGTAGGCGGTATTCGAAAACGTCGGTGTACGCCACTTCTCCGCCCGGTGGCCATCACCCTGCGCGCAAGAAGAGCATCTGCGTCGCTTTTCTTCGCTAGGTCGATTACCGCTGAACCGTACTGTCGGTCGCTTGGCTTACTGAGCCAGCGCGCACGCACAATCTCCACCTCGCTCTCTTCGCTCATCATTTCGCAGGCATCCGCCCGCAGAGCCGTGCGCTGCTCGTTGAAGATTGCCGTCTTGTGGATGCTGCCTGTCTTTACCGGGTGCAACTGTCTGCCTCTCGTTTTACCGCCTCGAAAAGCCGTCTCGAGCCAGGTGCTGTGCGATCTCACGGTCCTCGTCGTCATTGGAGCGGAAGAGGAGCCAGACTTTCACGGCTCAACCCCAGGATGATCGCTGAAAGGTTGATTGCGTTATGTAGACACGAATTTAGAACATGAAGAAGGAAAAAAGAATAGAGACCATGCAGCTTAATAGTCTTGAACCCGTCATCGATGTTCCGCTGAGAGATTCTTCGAAGCTTCCATCCAGTCCGGGCTTCAGCCCGTCACACAACAGGTTCAGATACGAGTTGTTATATTCCCCGAATCAAACGAAGATCACTTCTCTCCACTGATCTGAGGGCTGAGTGATTTGTTCGCGGTGCCAAAGCTTGGATAGTTTCAGCCCAGGTGTAACCCAAAAGTCCCAGCGTTGCATAATACACGTTTCTAGCGGGAGGTTATTTCTGCCGGTGGCCCATCGGATTACTAGTTGTAAATGTCAGCGGAGTAAGTAATTCAATCGGAGCAGTGGTGGACTGACAGTTGAATGAAATTTGCAAGAACTGTGCATGCCCACAGTAGGGCACCGGATAGGACCATAAATCGATGCAAGCGATAAGGAAATGTTGGAGGCGGATTTGTACATAGCTAACATTGTAGTCATCTCCTCGGACAACCGGAACGCTGAGTTTAAGAGAGACAGGATCTCGGTATTTTCTACGATCCGTGAAAATCTTGAGCGCAAGCCCTGTCCTGAGTTTCGTCAGAAGTATTCCCGCGTTTGATAAACACCGATGCCCTTTTCAAGAAGCTTACATGCTCTTAATCAGGCGAGTGCAGATGTCATCCCACTGCCTCAGGGAATAAATTTGGCTCTCTAGCAGACTGTAGTAGCTGGCCGCGATGATGGTAAACATGCCGTTTGCTATCGCTTTGGTGAAAATCCTCTGACATTTTGCATCTGGTGGAGTGGGAAGCGCCAGCACGAGCTCCGTACGGTTCCCAGTGTGCAGCCGCCGAGGTTCGTCCAACGCTAGAGGCTGAGGCCAGCGACGTTTGACTATTGTCTGGACTTGTTTGAGATTGAACGGCAGTCCCTGCCTCGGACCAGGCATGGCAATTAAAAGGAGACCTGCTGAAAGTTCAAACTCGTTAGAAGAAAAATCGACCGTTTAAGTGGTGCTCGAAGACTGGACAGGGAGTATGCGCGAAGGATTTCAGGTGGGAAAAGAAGGGTGTTGGACTGTTGATGAACAGTGATAATTCATTGATGATGGCATGAAGAGGGAGTGGGTGATGATGATGATGATGATTGCTTTTACCTCATCTATACTAGCTACGTAGTCCGCCTCCCTTAGGGCTTATAGAGGGGTGGAGTGTCCACCTTTTCGCCGGACAAATGAGATCCTCCGCTTCCTTCCTGCTTACAAATGATAATTTCCTACATGCTCCGCTCTTTTTAGAAGCCTTTACCGCACGTGCGCTGGTTTACACCGTTGCCATTTCCTCGCCTTCCTCCCGTGATGTAGGAGTGGAGCTCTGTAGCGCATTGCGCCCGCTTCTATAGACCTCGGTTTTCTGTACCAGGTCTTGGAATAGAAACCATCCTTTGGGTCCGAGGATAGTTCTAAGAGGGAGTGGGTGTGTTGTATTAACGTCTGTCTGTGCTAACTAGCGGCCTCCCAGGGGGCATTTAGACGGGTGGAGCAGCCACCTTTCCGCTGGACAAATGAGATCCTCCGCTTCCTTCTTTCTCTTATATTATCTTCCGCCTCTTTTCTTCATAACTTGCTACGCATTTAAGCTTTCTTCTGATACCTTCTGGCCTGAACTATAGCACTTTGTCGTTTCGACAAGGCTTTGAAATAGAAACCAGCCTTTTTGTCCAAGGAGCTTTCCAAGCTTTTCTGCCCTAGTCGCAATTTCTGGATAAGTCCACTGCGCCGTCCTTGGGCAGTCGATAAAGTGCCCTTGCGCCTTTTCCGCGCCGCACCTGCACCTAAGTTCCGCGTCCTCGTGCTTGAATCTTCTATGGTACTCGGCAAAATCCCCGTGACCCGACCTTTCGGCCAGCAGCCTGTGTAGTATGTGCCGTGGGAGCGCCAGCTCAGGGTTTCGTTTTCCCACCTTCAGTCCTAGGGGTCTGTAGGATGCAGGTTGCTCTGCCTCCCACCAGTCTGCAAAGTCTCTTTCTCGCTCCTCCCGGTTACGTTTTCGTGCCCAGGCCACCGTGGCCGGTCCCTGCTCTGTGGTTGGAAAGTCAAGGGCTGCCTTGGCGAGCCCATCAGCCTCCTCATTCCCTTGAATTCCCATATGCCCGGGACACCACCTTGTCTCGACAATGTCGTACTGGAGTCGTTGCCTCTGGAGGCGTCGCCATGTGTTCTTAAGCCGTAGGAACTGGCCCTGAGAGCTATTTGGTACGTGTCCATTGATACCCCGAATGACTGAGGTGTTGTCGATGCATAGCGCGACCTTGGTAGCCTGTAGGCGTCCTACATTGGCCTCTGCCCAGCTAAGTCCTTCTGCTGCGCCTCTGATTTCTGCATCAAAGACCTCGGCCTTTGCTAGGCCTCCATTCTGGGCGTAGATCCGCGTGTTGTTCTGGTAGGCTACAAAGGCCCATCCAGTCCTTGTGTCCTTCGCCGATCCGTCCGAGTAGACGTGGATAGTCTGGCTTGGGTCTAGCTGGCAGGTTTTAGCAAACATCCGCGCGCCTTCTTCCTTTCCTCGCAGGACGCTAAGGTGGTTATCGCTATAGCCTGGGAGTAGTAGCTGCGGTCTTTCGCATTCCCCAGCGAGCCTCGCCATCCGCTGTAGCCGGGTGTCCTTGGGTTCTTTCGGGCGTCCAGGTCTCCCACTAGCCTGTTTGAAGCTGGGTTGCGCTCTAGCTACTAGTGGGTGGTCTCCATCCAGTAGCTTAAGGCGTAGGGCTGTTCTTCTCCTAATCTGCTGTAGGAGCACGCTGGCCGGGGGGATGCCCGTTTCTCTATGTAGCGCCGGAGTTGGGGTCGTTTTCCAGACCGGCAGCGCCGCTCGTGCCGCTGTCCGGAGTGCCTTGTCCAGGATTCCGATGTGCCGGGCCTGTTTTGGCACTATCGTGTGACTGGCCTGCTTGCTTGAGGGTTTTGTGGGACCCTCATACCAGATCTCCGCTCCATACGTAGCTACTGGGGTTACACACGCATGTGCGGCTCTTATAGCCGCTGTTGGTGGCATGCCCTTGGTGACCCGGTTCAGGTTCCGTAGGTGCGCTGCTACCTTATGCCCTTTCGCGCCCCAGATCTCGATGTGGCGGTGGAAGTTGAGTTTGGAGTCAAAGAAGACACCTAACCACCGGACTGGTTCGGCGTTAGGGTGTATCTCTAGTTTTCCTACCTGTACTTTTTGAGTTTCTAGGTTTCGTTTTCGTGTAAAGTGTATTAGTTCAAACTTGTCTGGGGCGAAGGTTACTGCGTTCTCCTCCCCCCATCGTAGAGCGTCTTGTAGGTCGGCGGTGAGGGCCTTAGCCGTGGCCGCCGTATCCTTACCAATCTGGAGGAAGCCCACGTCATCTGCGTATGCAAACCTTCCCCTAGAATCCCTTCTCTTAAGTAACGGGGAGAGGTATAGCATATAGAGTATAGGTGACGCGGGTGAGCCCTGGGGGACTCCGCAGTTTAGGCCCTTTTCTCCCGTAGTAGTTCCTTCCATCCGGACCTTGGCCCGGCGCTTCGTAACAAAGGTTTGTACCCATTGTACTACGCTGGTTGGCCAGCCCTGCTCCCGGAGCCGCTTAACGAGTCTGTTAGGGAGAACTGCGTCAAAGGCGTCCTGTACGTCCATTATAAGCATTGAGGCCTCCTTACCCCGTTGTAGTGCTTGCTCGATGTCATGGGCTGCGCATGCTGCGAGGTCTAGGGCTGATCTCTGAGGCAGGGCCCCAAAGTGCTGTGGGCTAATGAGCTTATGGAGCACTGCAAGATGCGACATTCGTCTGGCGATAAGGCGCTCAAGGCCCTTGCCTAGACAGGCGAGAAGTGCGATTGGGCGGTACCCTTTAGCGCTTGACGGGTCTCGGCCGGTCTTTGGGATAATGGCAACCTCCGCAGTTCGGAAAACCCCTGGGTGATATCCTAGTCTAAGACACCCCTGGTATAGGGCCGTCACGTGTTTATTAATTTCAGGCCAGGCCGCCTGGAGCAGTCGTACAGTAATCCCGTCTATGCCTGGCGTAGTGTTCGCTG
Organism: Macrophomina pseudophaseolina; assembly: GCA_022204955.1. Taxonomy (NCBI): domain Eukaryota; kingdom Fungi; phylum Ascomycota; class Dothideomycetes; order Botryosphaeriales; family Botryosphaeriaceae; genus Macrophomina; species Macrophomina pseudophaseolina. Next base: position 8,075 of record JAJJID010000715.1, read on the forward strand.
TTTTAACGCAATGAGTCTCCGCTTCTGCAATCGTAACCTCTGTTTCCCAAGGGATCTTGTCTGGGTCCGTCTCTAGTGGTTCCCAAGGGTCTGTAATATCCTGCTCGGCCGAGAAACGGTATAGGAGTTTTTCCCGGAGAAGTTCAGCCTTGTTAGCTGGGTCCGTGACTACCCTGCCTTCGTTTACCAGTGGGGGGGCCCGGAACCTGTCTGTGGCTTTATGCCAGGCCGTAATGCGGAAGAGATCGCAATCGCCCTTAGCATTGGCAATTTGGTCCTCCCAGAACTTCCGTTTTGTTTTCCGGACCGTCTCTTTTAAGGCTTTCCTTGCGCTGCTAGCATCTTCTTCGCTAAAAGCCTCTTGGAGGCGTGTAATAGCTTGCCGGCAGTCCTCGTTCCACCACGTAGTGGCTTTTCCTCCAGTTGTAGCCCTCGTGCCTACTGCTTCCATCGCATCTTGAAGTAGTCTAGTGAGTTGTCGCGCGGTCCGCTCCAGGCCTTCCCTAGTGTTGGGGCTAATTGAGATGGTCCCAATGTTTCGCTTAACCGCCTGTTGGAAGTCTACGAGGCGGTTATCATGGACCGTGAGCTTCGCCGTCAGGACTTGGGTGTCCTGGGCCACTGGTATCTCTGTCCAGAGTGTAGCGTGGTCTGACCCCGTCTGTAGCTCCTCTAGTACTTTTGTTTCCGTGCCCGCGATATTAGTAAAGACTAGGTCTATAGTGTTGCCTCGTACGTGGGTAGGGCTATCTGGGTTAGAGTTAGCTAGCCCCTGTTCCTCCGCCCAGGCTGCCACTCGTGGTCCTGGGCCGCGATGTCGCCCATGGCCGGGCTGCCACGTCCAGTGGACTGCGTTAAAATCGCCGGCTACCACTGTGTTCTGTGGTACGTCCCAGGTGTCTAACGTATCAAGTGTATCCTCCTCTTGGGGCGCCCTGTAGACGTTGGCGATGATGGTCTGGTTGACTTTAATAACGCAGGCGTGGGGAGTGCTAAAAGGGCGGATTTGATGTGACTGGAGGCTAGGTGTCTTCCTCACGTAGGTAAGGACTTTTGGGTTTGTCTCCCAGTGGTCCTGGGGGGCATAGACGTCATACCCAGGGTGGGTTTTCGTCAAACGACGCCCTGTTCGTTTTAGTGCCCAGGGTTCCTGCACGATCAAGATATCGGCACGTGCTTCCCAGGCGAGGTTGAGTGCAACGTCCTGAACTGGTCCAGCTGTATGGGTGTTCACTTGCATGAGGCGGAGCTTGCCCCTCGGACGTGTCCTTTTCTGCCTGCTCCCGCGGTTTTCGGTGTCCCGCATTTACTGGCGTAGGTTAATAGCACCAGTCCCAGGAGGCCCTGGAGTTGATAGCCTCTCCTTCTGATTCCTCGGCTGGGCTAGGTGTTATCCTCCCGTTTAATTCCTCACGGCCTTGTTCGGGTGGAGGGCACTCCTCGCGGACGGCCTGTTGTAGGCTTTTAGCTGACGCTGAGTGGGTCTGACAACTACTCCGTCCTTTCTTCTAGGGCGGGCCTGGCAGCCGAGGTAGTGGGCCTCGTGTGGGCCGCCGCAATTAGTGCACTTAGGCGGATTGTGACATTGTTCGTGCTGTTCTTGGGCTCCGCAGCGCGGGCACCGGGTAGCTCTATCGCAGGCTCTAGGGTCGTGGTATCCGTAGCACTTATGGCACTGCGTGATCTGTGTCTTTTTCCGGATAGGTTCCGCGGGTCCGGACTCAAAGAGCCTAAAAGAGGGAGTGGGTAGGTGACCCGCTTGCCTCTTATACGAGTGATTGTGACTAAGCTATGTGGTGTTGCAAAAGCAATATGAAAACACGTGATATCCAACAAAGGGCTTTAAATTGCGCTTGGCTAATATGCAAGGGCTTGTAAAACATGGACACACTCGTATGAAGCTTACGACAAAAAAAAAAAAAAAAAAGGCACAACCGGATCGCTTATCTGAACTGATAGTCTCGTCAAGACGCTGATTCAACGGCTACCAATGATCCAGCACGATGAGTTTTTTTGGTCCTGGAAAAAGCACGAAAAAGCACTCATAAAACCATCAGCATCGCTCTTTAGAGAGTTTTTGTACTTGGCATTGTTCATCGTGTCGGACGGAATGTATAGAGTAGCGTACTTACCCCTCACTTGGCAGATAACACGTGTACAGAAGTGGCTAGCGAGAAAGTTACCCAGCGCTTCCAGACCATGTGCGATCCTTCACCAGCGACTCACTTGCGTTCCGCACTCGAACCTTCTTTCTGGCTATAGACCTTGGACCTGTGGTGACCCGAACAGTAGCCGTACGCTTGCGGTGCTTCACACTGAGTTCCTATACGACCGTACTTCTGGCAGTTCAAGCATTGCTTAACTTTGCATGTCCGATTGTAGAGCTCGCACGAGAGCATCTCCGCTTGCCACACCATCCCTCCGGTGATCGGTGCGTTGGCGTCCTCCGCCCTGCTGAACTCCACTACCAGCGACGACGCCTTCTTGTTGGTGGAAGCCTTGGTTAACAAGCCTACATATTTGATTTCAGCATCGGGGAGTAGTGGCTTGTTCTCCGCTTGAAGCAGCTTGATGGCATTGTCCATATCTAAGGGGTCTATTGACTTGGTATGTACGCCGCGCACGATAACGCCATACGTCTGCGTGACGACCCTGCCGGAGTAGAGCATGCTTCGTATCGATGGCTGACTAGGGCACTCGAGAAGTGGTCTCGAAGGGGATGGCATGAAGGGTATATGAAGGGTATATGAAGGATGGCTCTATTTTACATTTCATTTCTTACTTTTCTCGCGCTTTGCTCAACTGTCTCTACTTGTACTCTCGATTGCATCTGCGTTTTGGTTCGTTGGATAGGAGAGAAGGGATGTTTTCTTTGTATACAGCGTGCTGGGCCTCGAATGAACCGGGATCCCAATGTAGACTTAGCGTAGAATAGCGTCTCTTGTCCCTATGGTCCGCTGAGGCCGACGGGGTGTATGAATCATCATCATCATCATTGCGGAAGTCCTCGTTGACCACCTGGTGAGCAGTCGAGGTTGCCGAATCAACATTCCCTGCTGAGCCGATGCCTTTGACGATGTCTTGAAGGTCTTGAGCCCGTTCTGTCAAGTCTTGAATGCGTTGCTCGAGGGCAGAAATATTTTCCTGGTCGCCGGTGGCGGCGTCGCACGTACAAGGCTTCTGCCCTTTACACAAGCACTGCGCGCAAACAGGACGCGCTCCATCACGCTAGATGTTTGACAAGTCACTCTCAATTGTCGGCCAACCTGGAGGATGTAGCTAACTCACCTCGCGACTCCCCTTCCGGGAGGAGGTGGCTGATTCACCGACTTCTGACCTCGAATTTTCGCTCCTATCTCTGGACACCGAGCGGCCGGAGTGCCTATGGAGGCCAGTGGAGGTAAGCACAGCATATTGTAAATCCCCGCGGGGTGAGCGATAATCTTAATCCCAGCCTGGGCTTTCATATGACGCGGCAACCAAGGCGCAACGTCATAATGTCGCATGTCATCCAGGGAAGGAACATGCTCCATATAAAGGAGCATAAGGGGTGCGTAGACCATTTCGCCATCAACTTTTTGGGTCTGAAATAGTACGGTAGAAGGCCAGGAGAGTGGGGCTTTATGCTAGGGCAAACGCCCAGCGCGATCGTGACAGGAGGAAGTGGTATTGGGCATCGTCGGCAGAGTTGCAAGACTCGACTCGGGTGACAACCATAGCGCTTAGTGGTGGGGAGGGATTCAGGAGTAGCTCCGACCCTCTCCGCGGAACGCTTTTGGCGTCCAATGGGGTTCTGGTGGGGATCGTGAGCATCGCAGAGTGAGGCGACATCGCACTGTACGATGTGTCCTGTTTGCTGTGATGCGTCAGGGCGAGTAGGATGAGAGGAAGCGGTCGCATCGGTCGTGTTCCAGGTGGAGGCGGGCTCCAGCTCCGACGGCCTAATACATCATGCGTCCGTAATAGCGTTCGAGCAAGGGTCTTTGGCATGCTGATTTGTTTGATATAGCCAGGAAGATGTCCGGAATCTACAGTATTAGGACAAAAAGTTCTGGTTCGGCGCCATTTTACAATAGAAGAAAATAAGAGAGGTCCGAAACAAAGATTGCGCTGCTTCGCCGCATCCCACTTGCAGATAAAAATATTTGGAACTCAATGAAATGAATGCCAGTGGGTAATAAGCCCAGCATGACCAAGGAGCTTTTGGCGATCTATGGGACAAACGATGACACTCTTCTCAGAGATGCATATTAGGTGATGACGATACAGGTGCTTTTTCAAGTCCCTTCTGCTGTAAAACTCCTTCACACGCTTTCCGATCAAAAGTTCCCGATCTCCAAGGCAAAGAAAGCATTGTGTGGGCTTGCACCGGAGTGTACAAGAGCCCCCGGTCCTGTTCAGAGTTTTTATCGGATCCGCAGCCGTGTCTTTGTATCGCTGACCTGTTTTGTAAGCGGGGCAAGCTGAAGTATCTTGTATGTTGCTTTCTTTAGCTCCACACAAGGTAATAAGGGCAGTGATTGCACGCATTATGCGGCACTTGTCTTCTTCGTACGTCGGTTCAGGGATCGTGAAGAGTGTATGATATACGCGAGCTCTTGTCAGAGGGAGATGCCCGCCTAAAGTCTGCTGGGGGGCATCGACCGGCCGATTGTGAAGCTGGTCCTGGATATCCGCGATGGCCTGATCTCTGTCAAATTCCTTCTTGAGCTTATCGAGCAGCGCTTGTCTTTGCCGCCGTTTTTCTCTCCGGTAAGCAAGAACCGCGTCGTGTCTGGCGCTTCGAAGACTCGAGAGCACTGCCGGGGAAACCTTCAAAAGCTTCGCCCTTGCCAATTCCTGACTGATTTTGTCTCTCTTCTCACCCAACACAGTTACTTTCGGATGCTTCTCGATGCTGGCTGACTGCTTGGTAGTGAGATTCCGTGGTCGTCTTGGGTCTATCGAACGCCGCATACCGCTCGCCGCCCGCATCACGGCCGACTGAGCTGCCATTCCTCGATAGGCGGCCTGTGTATCTGCGCTGATGTACCGTGGAAGGTAATGCCGCTGGAAGACGTCGGACTTGGAATGTTGCATGATGAGGTTCCGTAAGGAGTCGCTGATCTCATCTAATGCAAAGGCTTATTAGCTTTATTACCCAAGTTTGCGGGAAGATAAAGTATGAAAGGTTCGAGATAAGAAAGAGTCAGCACATACTACAGCCGTCGAAAGCCTTCCCTGCAGCATACCGGAGAACGTACGGGTGGCAGATTTTTTTCATCCCGGTGACTTCGCCAAGTCTCCTAAGCCATGGGCGGACCGTGCTATCAGGCAAAGATTGCGTCGATATCCTTGTACCATAGACAGTCTGATGGGACTTTCGGAAGACATGAAGGTCAAGAACGTCCTTTTTCCACGGGATACGAGCCTCCATCAGTCCATCGACCACTCTCAGTCTA
>JAJJID010000716.1:0-13447 GCA_022204955.1 Macrophomina pseudophaseolina
CTAGGTGATTCCAAAGCCTAGTGGAAGAGGCCGCCGTTACACTCCGTAGTAGTCTTCTATGCTTTTCGTATACTTTCTATATGCTTGTTTACTGCTTCGGCGGCCTTAGTTTAGTTAGGTGCCGGGGTTTTACTCTATACCCCGTTCTAAGAGTTTGGTTCTACCCCTGCGTCCAGTTTAACTAGCGCGAAACCTATAGAAGAATGTATTTTTTAATTATAGGCGTATATCGCCTAGGGAACGAGTTAGGCCTAGTTAGATTAAGTTTAAGAGGTATAGTAATGTAGGTATACCTCTAGCTTCTAGTTTTACCTCTCTGTCTGGCCGTCCGTTTACGGGTGAAAAGAGGTGCTTAGCCTATGCTTAATCCTAAGGTAGTAGTATAGCTCGCTCTAGAATTAGCTTATAAATATTAAGCCCCTATCTAAGACTAGGCTTTCGGGCGGTCTAAATTATATAAAGATGCTGTGTACGATAAGGTCTATAAGCATTACCCTATTAATTATCTTTCTAACTAGTAGGTAACGCACGTATTTAGTAAAACGATTAACTAGCACGAGGGCTATATTATATACTTAGCCGTTTCTGTCTACGGATTTCAGTAGGTCCGTTATAAAATTAAGAGAGTAGTGCTTATAAGGCTAGGCCGCTACTAGTAATAGTTGTAGCAACCTATAATACTTATACCGGCAAGCCTTATTGCGCTAGTAAGTATTATAGCTTTATACATACTCTCTAACGTCTGTAGTAATGTCTTTCTAGTAGTACTTCCGCAAAAGGACTTCCTAGGTGCGGCAAACGCCGTAATAGCTACTACTTAGATCGTTATAATTTCTAAGTAGGATTTCCTCGCGTAGCGAAGTATACTTTAGTACGTATACCCGCCCTTAGTAGCGTAGGAGTCCTTACCCATTAATCGTATACTAATCGCATACTAAAAGTATTCTTTTAGCAAGCTATTCCCGTACTTCTACGTAGAAGGCGTCCCTTCATTGCTCCGTGTAGATAAAATTAGTAAGCGACTTAAGAGTGTCTAATAATACTATTTCGGCTATAGTAGCCACTATAACTATAGTCCGTAGTATAAAGCTTTATATTAAGCTCGTACTAGCCTCCTTACAGCTGGTGTAGGCTGGGGGGGCCTCGCCCTTATAGGTAAACTCGCCATGTTCCTTATAAGTAACAGAATAGACTAAAGTAGTTTAGTAATTACTACCATTAGTTTTACGCTAGCTCTCTACGGTGTTTCCGTTAAGCTTATTGGTGGTATATAGGGGCTCTCTTAGCCCCTAAAGCTTAAGTTTACACTATAGAGTGGGTAATATAGTATTAAGATACGTTCTCTTATCGTTTTCCTTAAAGCTAAGAATATAGTCTAGGCGCTTTAAAAGGGCGTCCGCTAGATTAGACTTACCCGGCTTGTGTTTAATATTAAAATTAAACTTAGCTAAGGTTTCGGCATAATGGGCTTAACGAGCTGTAAGGCTCTTAGTTGTTATAAAATACCGAAGATTATTATAATCTAATAGTACTCGCATCGGCGTCTGCGCGTGTGCTAGGTAGGATCGCTAATACTTAAAATATTATATAATTGTGTAAAGCTTCTTATCGTAAGTATTATATCTAATCTTAGCTTCACCAAATTTGTAGCTAAAGTACGTAACGGGGTACTAGTGGCGTTAATCGCCCTTAGCCCCTATAGGCTAGAGGAGAATGCCGCTGTAGGTGTAGTCTAAGGCATTAGTAATAAGTATAACTAGTAGATTTGGGTTATAGTGCTATAGAACGGGCGTACATATAAAGTATACTTTTAGCCTACTAAACACCTACTTTATATCTATAGGCTACTTCTAGGGCCTATATTATTTAGTTGGCCCTTTCTTTGGTGCTCGTTTTATATTTAGATTCGGGTCCTAGGCTGCCTTCTTTAATAAGCTTATTAGTAGCTATACTACTGTAGAATAATTCTAAATAAAATGCCTATAGAAGTTAGTAAAGCCTAGGAAAACCTAAATATTATAGTAGCTTTGCAGCTCCGGCTAGTCTTTAATTGCTTCGACTCTTATAGGGTCTATAATAACCCCCTAAGGAATAATAATAAACCCTAGGAACTTAATATACTTAGTGTAAAAACTATACTTAAACAGTTTAGTGTAGAGGCCCTAATTACGTAGCCTTTAAAGAACTCGTTTTATATACTTAACGTGTTGGGACTCGTCTGCTAAGTATATAAGTATATTATCTAAATATACTATATAAATCGTGTCTACTAGGCCTTCTAGGGCTCAGTAAATATACGATTAGAAGGTTACAGGCACGTTAGTTAAGCTAAATAATATAACTAGGTACTTAAAATACCTATAACGAGTCTTAAATATAGTTTTTTACTTATTACCTTTCTTTATGCGGATTCGGTAATAAGCATTATATAAGTCTAGCTTAGTAAAAATCTTTACGGTACTTAGGCGGTCTAGTAACTCACCTATAAGAGATATAGAATAGTTATTATTAATAGTAACCTTGTTTAGACCTCTATAATCTATATATAACCGTATAGAGCTATCTGCCTTAGGGGCAAAGAGAATAGGCGCATCTACGGGTAACTTACTATACCTAATCTACCCCCGTTCTAGTACCTTATTAATGTATTCCCTAAGGATTCGTAGCTCGGATTAGGAGAGTCTATATAGGAGTATTAACAGCGGTCCGGAACCTGCAACGAGGTCGATAGCATAGTCAAACTTAGTATATTGCGGTAGCTTAGTAGCTTATTCGTCTAAAAAGACATCTAAGTACTCCCTATATATATTCGAAATCCCGTCGCGGACCTCCTTAGCTACTCTAGCTAGGAGTGTATCTACTAAACTAGTAAGTTTCTTATATGGCTCGCATGCTTTTTAGATGCGGGAGTATAGCCCTTATAAGTAAATAAGCTTTTAGTTAGAGTAGAGTCCTTCTAGGTTTCTATTACTTCTACTCTACTTTTCGTATACTTAAAGTATACTTTTCTTATACTAAGAGGCTACGGAAGAGTTAAGGTTACCTTTCTAATTTCCTAGGCCGCCCTTAGGGACGAGCTAGTAATTAGATAGCTAGAGGGAGTATATTTACTCTTCTAGCTTTAGGTCCTGGAGTAGTTCCTTAACGCCTACTAGGTGTATAAGCTCTAGCGAGCCGATGCCCTAGTAGAACATTTCTCTTCTAAAGTCGATAATAGGCCCGGTAGTCCTTAACTAGGGTATACTAAGTATAATATTATAGCCCATAAACGAGCTACTCTAGTAGGTTTAGAATTTAATGGTGCATATAGCGCCCTTCGAGTTATACGTAGTAATCTCTATAATATAGAAGTTGTGTAATATAATAGTAGTATTATTAAGAAGGTAGATAAATAGCTTAATACTAGCTTATATACTTTATAAGGTAAGTCGCTCTATATATTTAAGAGATATAAGGTTTAGATTACAACTATAGTCTATTAGTACTTAGATTTTAATAAGACCGGATAGGGTCTCTATTAATGCAATAATTTCTATGCATTTTAAACTATCTCCTATTTAAGGCCCTAACCGTAAGAAGAAGAGGAAAGCGATTAGGGCTTTTCTTTTTTCGAGCCTTACTTATCTTTATAGTTCGCCTAGTTGGCGTAGTCTTTAGCCTGCTTTTCGCCTACGTTCGGGGTACTAGACCCGTGCGAACCGCCTGCGTTTAGGGGAGCTAATACTTTAGACCGTGATTAGTCCCCTTTAGCCCTTTTGCCATTCTTAAAACCCTTATAGGGCCTAGTATATCCCGGGCTAGGAGTAATAAGAGAGCGCTTAGTCTTCTATAACTATTACTTTTCCTCGCCTTTCTTATAGGGCCTTATTACCTCTAGAGTTTACTTAATATATTAGATTTCGGCTACTAAATCCTCTTTTACCTACACCCTAGTAAGGAAGAACTGGCACACAAGCTTCGTACGTATAGATAGTAGAAGTTAGGAGTAGATCTAGTTAATATAGTAATCTACATTATAAATTTAGTACGTAAATTTATTCTCGTATGTCTTTATCTAAGCGTAGAAGTCTATAAACCTCTAGCTCTTCTTTATTACTATAGTGTAGTAACTAACGGCGTTATTAAGGCAGTAGACAATAGGGTTACGAATATAATTCTATACTAATGTTTTAAACTTCTACTAAAGTAGCTCTAGCTTCTCCTTATTTATTAAACGTCTTTGGATGTGCTAGGAGAGGATTTTATACTTAGATAGCTCTTTAGTAGCCTAAAGAGTCCTTCTAAGGTAGTCCTTATTTGCCCGGTGCATGCCGAAGCGTGTCTCCACTATATTTATCTATAAGTTATATAAACCCTAAGTAAGGCCTTTAAGTTTAGGAGGTGGGTTTCTTATAAGAAGATCGAGTTACTTTTCGCTATTGTCTACTATGCTTTCCGCATGCGTTTCACCTATATTCGGTATAGGAACGGTTAGCCGTTCGCTAGTAAGGGCGGCTCGTAGTTGCTATAAGAGCTTAATATAATTAAGATATTCTAGAAGCTCGGCTTCTAGTATGCCTTCGGTAGGTACGCTACGCAAGCGCTGCAACTCGTTAGCGGCTATAGCCACCCCTAGCTCGGCCACGTTACTAGATAGGTAATTAGTGTCTTAGATATTCCTATTAACAGTTAGCGTTAGATGGTCTTCGAGGGTTAATAAGCCTGTTTTAGTTAATTTGACTCGAGTATTCGAGCAATTCTATTAATACCTAGTATCTATTATTATATAATCGTTCTTTAGCTTTCGAAAGCATCGAAACTAGTATATTTAGCTCTTTAAGGCCGGCTGCTTTTCTAAAAGGAACTATAAAGGATTCGATTATAAATAAATAATGGGTTATAAGTAGAGAGCCTTTAAAGAGTAGTATTCTTAGGTGCAAATCCTTAGTAGTGAGGATTTAGCTATAGTGGCCTGGTTATAGCTAAGGCCTGTGCGTTGCACGTAATAAGCACGTGGAGCGTATAGTAGTAGCAGGCGGGCCTATTGCCCTAACACTAAACCTTAAGAATCTACGGACAGACCGGCTAAGTAAGAAACTTAATGATAAGGCGGCTAAATTTACTATTACCAAAGTAATCGGCTTCTATAGCTATAAGCTAGACGTATCTAGTATAGTCTATAACATCTTTTATATAGATCTCCTTAGACCGGCTAGAACGGACCCCCTACTAAGCTAGATTTAAGATAACTACTAGCCATTACCTATCTAAGTAAACGGCTAAGACGAATGGGTAGTAGAGGTGATTATAAGTAAAAGAATAGTAAAGAAGCCCGGTTAATAGAGGCGCTAGCTATAATATTAAGTTAAATAGTAAGGTTATATAAGGCCTACTTGGGAGCTCGTAGCTGCTCTTAAGGACACAGCAGCCCTAGATACCTACCTAAAGAAAAAAAGGGGGAAAAGATAAGCAGTTTAGCCTAGCTAAAGCTAGGCCCGATCTAGGTAATATTAATCCTTCCTATTAATCTATAGTAAATAGCCTGTTAGAGCCGGCCCCCGTAGGATAGCTGCCTGTTAGAGTAACTCGGTACTAGGTTACCTAGTCAGGCATTATAGACTACTAGACAAAATCCGCTAGTGCTAGACAATTCTCTTTCTATTAACTAATAGGCCCTTAATTTGATAACTAGCCGATATAATTCTACAGTCTTAGTCGACTTCAAGATATTACCACCTTAACGCGGTCACATATAATGCATATATTGCCAGTTAGCTAGATTACTAACTATGCTATATAGCCGTAATTAAATATTAGAGTCGCTGTTTTACCTTATATACCCCCAAAATAGTTAAAAACGACTGCCCCGACTAGGAATTAAACCCGGGACGCCAAGGAGAGGAGGGGGGGTAATGTTATAGTCTAGAAGCCTAGTAGTAAAAGTAAGCTTCGGAAGAATCCTTAGCGGATACGTAATTCTATTTTACTTCTATATTTAAGTTAATTCTTCTCTTCTTCTTCTTCTTCTTTTCTTAAGTTCTAGCTTCCTATACGTAGTGTAATAAACCTTTTAGCGATTATTCTAAGGTTAAGCCTTAATAATAGTAGATATAGAGTAGGGCTTCTTTTCTTCTTAAGTAGTACTAGCTATAGTTTTACTAGTCTTATTTTATTATAGGTAGTAGTATTAGAAGTTCTACTTATCTTTATAGTAGATATAGAGTTCTTTATTAAAACGTTTTATTTCTTATTTTATCTACTAATATCGGGGTTACTATTCGCATTTATCGCTCTTATTATTTCTTTAAGTAGTATCTAATTCTATAGCGTTGCCTTCTTCTTAAGTATATTTAGGGCACGTAGAGTGCAAAGTATTAGCTTTATAGTTATTTTCTTTATAGCACTTTATTTAATGCTTAAAGAGGTGGTTATTATACTTAATTACTAGCTTAATAAGTTCGTCTAGTATTTTAGGGTCGTTCTAGGTTATAAGTTAATTTTTAACTTTTTTTTTAAGTCCTCGGTAGTAGTAATCTATAAAGGCGCGGTCTAACTAGTCATTAAGATAGGCTGCGGCCTTCTAGAACTTAGTAGTATACTTAGCTACTAAGGTTTTCTATTAGATATTTATAATAGCTTAGCGTGCCTTATATACTTTATCTAGATCACCAAAGCTCTATTTAATTTAGTTAATAAAGTATTTATAGCTAGTAAAAATCTTACTAGTATTTTTCTTCTATTAGCTTAGCTTCTTACTTATATAGTTCCTAAGGTAGGGTTTAAACTACTAGGCTACTATATTGTGTAGATATATAGCGGCGAATATAACCTTTTAATTCTTACTTTCGAATTTGTAAGAGTTAAAAAAGAAGGAAAGATTAAGTTAAGATAGAAAGATTTAGAGCTTTTTTTAGTTACTATAGAAGAGATCGGGTTTAGTTATCTTTATAGTAGTTTCTTTAACTTAGGCTAGCAATTTATCTCTAGACGTAAGGTCTATTAGGGAAGTTGTAATAGAAGCTAGTATCGGAGCGGAAGTAGCTTAGTAGCGGAGCTTATTTACTTATTAATAGAGCTAGGTATTCTTATTAGTCTACTTCTAAAGTTATTTACGTAGCTTGCCGATCTAGCCCTATATATCTTAGATAACCTAAAAGAGATTAGCTATAGTTAGCTATAGAGAATTATTATTATTTATATTAATATTATTTATTATATTACTTAGTTAGCGTTAAGTATTAAGTAATATTATCTTTTATTAGTTATTTCTTTTCTCGGAACTACCTTTCCTTATAAGAATAGTAGTTAAAGTATAATGGCAGCCTCTTCTACTAGGCTTTAAAATTACCTAGTAGGGTTGGGTAATAGTAGAGTTTACCTTAAAGAATAAGAGAAGGGTAAAGAATCGAAATAATAGATAGTAATTATATAATAGATTAGGGCGCGGTATACGTTAGGCTTATTATCTTTAATAAGTCTATATTAGAATCTTAAGTTAACTATAAAGATTAAAGTACTATCTAATAAGTATATTTATATACTATAGAAGAGTTATAATAATCTAGATCGATATAGCTAGATTAAAGCAACTAGATTAATAGTATTAGATTAGTATTCTTAGATTAAGTTAATTCTAGTAGGTTCTTATAGGGCCTATATAACTTAGGCGCTAACACCTACTTTCTAGAATCTAACTTTTAACTTTCTTCTATAAATAATAGCGATATCTATCTTATTTATTATTATGTAATATATCTCTCTATTAGTTTTCTAGATTCTACCTGCGATCCTTACTAAGAAAGTAGTATACTACTAGACTATAGTCTCTTACGATTATAGCTTTAGTCTTTTTATATAGGAATTATTTTCTTAAGAAAGTTATTCTTCTATAGGATTCTATTACGTTATCTACTTTTTAACTAAGCTTTCTAAGTGTCGTTTCTCTATAGTTAGTATTTCTCTATAGGATTTCCTTTTATAAGGGTTTCTATTTCTTAAGAAATATTTACTTATATAGGACTAATACCTATAGGGTTCGTAATAAGAAGTCTATTAGCAGTACTTACAGTGCCATTTCTATAACTTACTTAATTAGGCGGCCCTATAGTATTAAGTTATAGATAATTCGTCGCGCTAATAATTAGCTACTAAGAACGATTATACTAACATCAATATATAAAGCTAACTAGTGTAATAATTACCTTAATAGGTATATATATATAGTGCTCTTACGTATCTATATAGCATATATTACTATATATAGAGTCGATTATAATGTTAAATTAACTTATAAATACCTACTATATACCTAGAGTTATTAGTAATCTAATAAAGTAGTTAATATGCGGATGGCCTATGCGTATCGAGAAGTTAAGGATACCCTTCGTAGAAAGGCACCTTCGATTGGCCACCCCTATCGGTACTAAGACCACATTACGACCGCGTAGTATAAAAAGGCAGACTTTCTTTACTATTTTAACGATCTCGTCTACTACCTTCTTCTGCTGCGACGACTGTGCTACTACTACCCCAACCCCTCTATGCTTTTAAGGCCGCTTACTAAGGTATTTTCTGTAACTCCCTAATTCTTTAGACCGCTACGACGCTCGATCCTCGTTTAGCGCTCCGCCGCACCGTTTAGTAGTTAATTCCTTCTAAACCTTCACATGCCCGCTATAGCCTTACTTTCCCTCGGTCTTAGCCTTCTTATCCTTAGTTCCTGGGTAGAATTACTAATTTTAGGTTAACGAGCCGCAATTCTGCCTTAAGTCTATCGAATAATTCGCTAGAAAGGAGCCACGATGCCTCTTTCTACGGTAAGAATCGTTCTAGAGCTTATATCGGATTATATAGTATGTTAGTAAGCTAATTTCTATCGTTTCTAATCTATATTAACTCTTATTATCGTTATAGTTATATTAATGTTATTTAGGTACTTGTAACGGCAGCCTTTTCTACTAGGCTTTATAATTACCTAGTAGGGTTGGGTAATGATAGGTTTACCTTAAAGGATAAGAGAAGGGTAAAGGATTAGAATAATAGGTAGTAATTATATAATAGGTTAGAGCGTAGTGCGCGTTAGGCTTATTACCTCTAATAAGTCTATATTAGAATCTTAAGTTAACTACGAAGGCTAAAGTGCTATCTAGTAAGTATATCTATATACTATAGGAAAGCTATAACAATCTAGTATAGTATTCGGATCTTATATAATCCAGTAGAGCTTAGATCGATGGTAATCTAAAAGGGTAGGCCTTAGATTAGTAAAGATCTAGAAGTGAGTCCTATACGTAACTCGGGCGCTAAGGCCTATTTCCTAGAATCCGACTTCTAACCTTCTTAGCCGAACGATAGCGATGTTTACCTTATTTATTATTGCATAACGTGCCTCTCTACCGGTTTCCTAAATTCTGCCCGCGACCCTTGCTAAGGGAGTATTATACCGCTAGACTATAGTCCCTTATAACTATAGCCTTTTATTCTTTCTATGCAGGAACCGTTCCCTTAAGGAAGTTATTTCCCTACGGGATTCTATTACGCTACTTACTTTCTAACTAAGCTTCCTAAGCGCCGTTTCCCTGCGGTTAGTACTTCCCTACGGGATTTCCTCCCGTAAGGGTTTCTATTCCTTAGGGGATATTTACCCGTGCGGGACTATCGCCCGTAGGGTTCGTAATACTATTCCCCCTCTTAAGGATCTTCGGCCTGAAGATTTATTCGTTTATCTATATCTTAGGTTCGTATTTTCTTGTTCTTTTCTTCTATAAGTCTTTTGCTATATCGACCGACTTCTATAAGCGGAAGCATAACAACTAATATACTAAGTATATAGATTTAGATAACGAGATCGATCTTTTCGGCGAGGATATACCTCTTTCTTATTCTTCTTATTTGTTATTAAATTTTAGTAAAGAGGAGGGCGATCTATCTTTTATTATTTACTAGATAGATAGGTCTTATTCTCGTTGCGGAGAGTACGTATATAAGAATAAGTCCGCTTACGATGCTACTAGGTTAGATTATTCGGATTATAAGTTTCTTACCTCTTTATCTCTTATCTTGCTGATTTTCTTAGTTCTACGTATGCGATGGGCTTTAGATAAGGCGGAGTAGGATAAAGCAGAGGCTTTAAAGGCTACTTAGGCTGCGATAGTGCGTCTAGATCGGGCGCGGAAATAGAAGAAGCTTTTAAAGAAGTATAGGAGCCTAATAATCGCGAAGAAGGCTTTTACTATAGAGAAGTTAGAGGAGCTTAATCGTTTAGAGGCGGCCCATAAGGCTAGGAATCTTATTAACCCTAAGAATACTAAGGAGGGGCGATTATTAAAGCGTTTACGTAGCGATGCCTTAGCTAATAACGCTATAGAGTCGTTCTAGTTTATTAGGTCTCCTAGCATTAGTTTGGGTTCTACGCTATCTAAGGGTTTTAGGTTAGTTAATTAAGTACGGTTATCTCCGTTTATTAATTTTAACTTCGGGTCCTTTATATACGACGAGTCGGCGGTATTAGTTAATCTAGGTTTCGGCGATAGAACTTATTAATAAGTTCTTAATAGTCGTAGAGTTCTAGTAGTTTCTAGGTATTATCTTAATCTCCTTTCTATTTAAGGAGATATCGAAACTAACCGTTAATATAGCCGCTATCTAGGACTTATTCTACGTTCTATTCTCTATTTTTATCGGCGTCTAGGTTTTCGGGTATTATTTCCTCTATATAGCGAATTAGCGCGGCGTCCTAAGGTACTAGCTTAAGTAGGGCGATATGAAATACTAGGTGTATCCGTATAGTGTCTAGCAATTTAAGGTAGAAATTAATCTTTTTAATTTATTTCTCGATTTTGAAGGGGCCGACCTTTTTAAAGTCTAATTTTTTACTTAGTCGGTTGTTCTTTTTTCGTTTAAAATTTTTACTAAGGAGATAAACTTTATTTTCTCTTTTTAGCTTTAGTGCCTCCTGGTACTGTCTATTGTAGTATTTACTTATTTATAGGGCTATAAATTCTAGGTCTAGGTGCATTTATTTATAGAGTGCCTTTAGCTAGTCCGCTTTAAGGATTTCTTTCTAGGCTAATAACTCGCTTAGTATTAGGTATCTATAGGCCATTAGTTTATACCTATAGTTGGCGTAGAATGGTAATTCTTATATAGCTAATGCTTTTAAGCTATTATAGACGAACTAAGCGAGCGAAAGTAGCTTAACCTAATTATTCTATACGTAGTTAAGATAGTAGCGTAGATATTACTCTAGTATCTAGTTTATTCGTTCCGTCTAGCTGTCTATTTATAGATATACTATTATAGAGAGCTTATGTCTAGCGCTAAGCTATTAAGTAAGCAATTGCTAGAATCGGAATATAAATAGTTAATCTCTATCTAATACGAGTTCTTCTAGTAATCTATGGTTGCCGAAAATTATTCTAAGGAACATATAGGCGAGTTCTTTCGCATCTACCGATTTAAGAAATAGTAAGTAGTAGGTATATTTTATTATTCTATTAACGATAACTAGGATCGAGTTATACTTAACTTTAGTAAGCAGTTCTCTTAACTTAGGTAGGTCCGTAATAAAGTCTAGTAAGATAGATTGCTAAGGGCGCTTCGGTGCCGGTAGTAGCTAAAGCTATCTATAGGGTACGTGTCTTACGGCCTTACTTCTAATATAGAGGTTATATTACGAGACTACCCGTTAGACGATTTTTCTAAGCCCTAGGAAGTAGTAGCTTCTCGTAATTTGCTTTATTATTTTATCTATTTTTTAATAACCGTATATTAGGGCTTTATATATATCTTTTATAAGTTCTTCCCGTAGTTTAACTAGGACGTAGACTAATTCTAAAAATAGAATTATGCTATCTGCGTTTTTAGTTACTCGGGGGTCATTTTCGAGTTTTCTAATTTTCTAAGCCGTTGCGTTGTCTACGTAGGCTTCTTAGATCTTACGCTCCTATTCGTTGCCTTTAAGGCGTATCGCTAGGGCTAGTCGTTAGACCGGGGTAAGCGAGTCGTCTAGTCCTTCCTTAAGCTATATTTATTCGATACTATAAATAGTAGTAATCTAGCGGCTATAGTTAGCGGGTATAAAAGACTCGTCTTCCTACGTATCGAGTACTATAGGTTATAGACCTAGCTTTTCTTTAATATAGTTAGCTTATCTACTTAACGTATCTACGCGAGCGTTTTCGGATTTCTTTTTATAGGTAATCTTTATATCGTATAATACTAGCTCTTTAGCCTACCTAACCTATTATTAGTTTAGTTCCTTAGTAGTAGTAAAGTACGATAGGTTCTTATAGTCGTAATATACTATAATTTAGTGTTTAGCCTCTTTTAGGTAGTATCTCTATTCTTTAAAGGCCGTAATAATAGCTAGGAGTTTCTTATTATAAATGTTATAATTCTTTTCGGGGCCTAATATTTTTCTCAAATAGAAGGCGATGGGGTATAGCCTACCTTACTTGTCCAGCTAGCTAAGGACTACTCTAATAGCGTAGTCGGAGGCGTCGGTCTCGACCGTAATAAGTAGGTTAGGATTATAGATACCTAGGACTAGTACTTCCGTAAATATACGCTTTAGTAAGTCGAAGGCTATTTATTACCTTTCTTTCTATACGAATTTGTATTCTTTCTTAGTTAAGTCTATAAGAGGTGTTAACACCTTCGTATAGTTTAGAATAAACTTTCGATAAAAGTTAGTAAATCTAAGAAAGGATTATACTTCTTTAACGGTTCTTAGTGTGGGCTAGTCTCTTATCGCGTCTAGTTTTTTATCGTCCATGCTAATGTATTCTAGGGTAATAATAAACCCTAGGTACTTAGTCTTCTATATATACCACTCGCTCTTTTTCGGGGTAACTTAGAGATTTTACTTATCTAAGGCCTTTAGAACTTTTCTTATATACTCGGTGTATTCCTCGAGCATTTCCGAGTAGATTAGGATATCGTCTAGGTAAGCTAAAGCAAATATATCTAAATACGGACGTAGCATATTGTTAACTAGACTCTAGAAGATAGCCGGTGCGTTAGTAAGTCCGAAGGGCATTACTATATACTCGTAGTAGCCGAATCTAGTTTAGAATACTATTTTCTATTCTTTACCTTTCTTAATATGGACTAGGTAGTAGCCTTCTCGAAGGTTTAACTTTATAAAGTACTTAGCGCGTCTAAGCTTATCCTATAGTTTATTGATGCGAGGTAGTAGGTAACGGTTTTTTACCATAATATCGTTTAGCTATTAATAGTCGATGTAGAGGCGGAGCTTACTATTTTTCTTTAGTACAAATAGGATCAGGTATCCGGCTAGTAATAACGATAGGCGGATATAACCTCGTTCTAGGTTCTTATTAATGTATTTCCTTAGTACTTCAGCCTTTTTCTTAGATAAGAAATATATAGACTTAAACGCTAGCTACGTTTTTAGAAGTAGGGGTATCTTATAATTCTATAGCTAATACTTTAGTAGCTATTCTTT
>JAJJID010000717.1:0-13433 GCA_022204955.1 Macrophomina pseudophaseolina
AGCACCTTCTTCGGCCGACGCCGCCGGCATTGCAGCCAGCTTTTATTGTTTTTTCGAGATTCGATATTTGTAAAGATCTAACAATAACTCTTCCAAACCAGCAGAAGAGTCCTCGTGCTTCCAATCACCCGACCGTCGGCTGGTCGGGTGGCAGGTGGCTGCTTAGTAATCCACCCACCCGACGAAGCCACCGCAAACCACCCACCCGACGGGACTTGCGGGCGTCAGGAGGTGGGTGGCAGGTGGCAGGTTGCCCGCCCTGGGAAACGTCGGGATGCTTGGCATGGTGTTGAGGCCCTCCCCCTCGCTTAACAGATATCAAAGTACCAGGATGTGACCAGTTCCTCCTGTGTTTCAGCGTGTGCCGCATCACCATTACTTCTACGTACGACATCTTATGGTGCTACACCGGCTTCTCTCGTTTCCGACACTTTCTGACACTATTTTATGCTTCCCTACGGTTGCTCCTTTATAAAGGTACCTGGTAGATAGACACAGTTCCTGCAATCAAGCTTCTTGATCTACATAGCCCTCCTTCCACCGGTCGACAAGTCGTCATGATTCAGGACTTTTTCCATAAATCTTTGGCTCGTACTTCCTCTTCCCCTCTTTCCGAGCTTAGCCTAACACGTGTACCTGATCCTAATCAGGCTCTCCCATCGAGCGAGCGCTGTTCTGCCCTGTCGACTCGCTCCACCCCATCCTCAGACGATTCTAGCCACTCCTGCACATTCCCCATACAGTGGAACAAGGTGACGAAGAATGGGCGCATCTTCAACGGTCTACATTATCGACCAAGACATAAAACCTTACTTGGCACGAATAGACGTCCTTCCCGGATCTTTGATCATGGAGCCGATCTAGAGGATAGTGATGGGACCCGCGTGTGGGTGTGTAGGCGCTGCCATCTTACTAAACGCTATCATGATGGTGTTTATCAAGGAGAAGGCACTCAACACCAATCTGAGCACCTCTGGAAGGCTCATAAGTTATCGAATCCCAACAAGCCTGCACCAATTGAGCGAGTGGCGACAGAGGAAGGCACGCCTGCTACGTACTACGTTGCTGCACCCTTCCAAGACCTTCGTTTCAAGCGCGAATTCGTCGATTTGGTTATTGCTGAGGATCTAAGCTTCAAGCAAGCTACCAGCGAACGTTTTCAGGCGGTTGTCTGTCATGGAGGTCAGCAGGCCCAGCAAATCCTCGCCCAGAGCGCGACAAGCGTGTCCTCCTGGGTCAGATCCACGTTCGAATCGCGCCGTCAAGTCGTCAAGAATATCCTTCTGAAGGCTCGCAGCAAAATCAACATCAGCACAGATGTGTGGAGTAGCACCAACAAGCGCTCTTACGTCGCTATTTGCGCCCACTTCATCGATCAGATCGGCAAGCTTCGCGTGCTCCTTATCGGCCTCCCACGACTCCTCGGTGAACACACTGGTGAAAATATTGCGTATTGTCTCTTACGAATCTTCAAGATCTACGAAATTGAGCCTAGAATCGGGTCCTTCGTTACTGACAACGCGTCCAACAATAACACCCTTCTGAGGTCTCTTGCGGAACATTTGCCAGGACTTCATGGCAAGGAGGACCGTCTTCGTTGCGTAGGGCATATCATCAACCGAACTGTTAAGGCCCTCCTCTTCGGCAAAGGCCTTGGCAAGCTTGAGAAGGACCTTCTAAGCGCAGGCGACAAAGAGACGTTCACACGTTGGAGGCAAGAGGGTCCTATCGGCAAGCTCCACAACCTCTGTGTATGGGTAAATCGGTCTGATCTGAGACGTCAAAAGTTCTTCTCTGGTCAGGCTGATTCTACCGAATTGGACGACGATCCGGATGAAGATTCCGATCCTCAATTTCATTACCAGTTACTTGGTGACGGTGGAGTAAGATGGAATTCTGTGTATTACATGGTTAAGAGGGGTAAGAATGCCCTCAGTTTGCTAGTTCTCCCGCTAATAGGCTTGAAAAAGCTCTCCAGCTTCGCACTGCGATCGACCTTTTCTTCCACCGATTCCGCCCCACCGACCACGACGATGATGATATAAGCCAAGACGCACTCAGCGAAGACGATTGGCACCAACTCGAGCTCTTCTCTACGCTGCTCAAGCCCTTCAAGGATCTTACAAGACACATGGAAGGTAACGCGAACAAGGCAGGCTTGGAGGGCAGTCACGGAGCGCTATGGGAAACACTGAAGAGCATGGATTACATGTACGCGCACCTTGAGCGCGCTACAGAAGCCATTAACAGCAACCCTGGAGCCTTCAGCGAACCCTATACGCTTGGGGTTGATGCTGCTTTCTACAAGCTCAACGAGTACTACGATGAGACGGATAAGACTCCTCTCTATCGTACTGCTATTGCCCTCCACCCTAGTATGAAGTATGACTACTTCAACGAGTATTGGGCCAAGCACCCCAACTGGATTTCACGCGCTAAAGGCTCTGTTCGTAAGCTGTATGAGCGCTACGAAGCAGCTTGGATTGAAGAGGACGCCGCTGCTCGCAGGGCTGCTGCACAAGCTGCAGAATCTACGGAGGACTCATCTTCTGAGGACGATTTCGTGAAGTTTGGCCGCGTTACAACAAGATTCACTCAAGTCAACGGCAAGAGGAGGAAAATCGCTTCGGAACTTGGGGCTTTTATGGAGCTCGGAGTCACTGAAAGCAAAGTTAAGGATCCGCTCGCCTGGTGGCTTGAAAAAGGGGGCAAGTGGCCTATACTCCAAAGAATGGCCCTGGACTTGTTTAGTATTCCTGCAATGAGCTCTGAGTGTGAGCGTGTTTTCAGTCAGACAAAGCGCATCATTACTGATGAGAGGAACTGTCTCAACAACATCACGGTGGAATCTATTGAGTGCCAAAGCATTGGATGAGAGCGGGACTCTTTGACGAAGGCGGTGGATAGGAGAAGCTGTACGATATTTGACAAATTTCAGCATTTCCCCAACCCAATGATATATCGCGGGTTTCCTATCTAGGAAAGATTTCTTCCACCCACCCACCCGACGGATGAGCGGGTTACGTAATCACCCACCCGACAGACCTTTGCCTGCCACCCACCCGACGGAGGCCTCCGTCGGGGTCGGTCGGGTGGATGGAAGCACTGCACTCATCCACTTAGATCGGGCTTCGTTAGGTATCTGGAAGGAGATTTCAATATCTTGGCTTAATTCCTTAGACATTGCCCCTCAATGCCGAAAGCTATAACTAGCTCTAAAAGTGAAGAGATATAGTGCGAATTATATACTGATCGGACCATCAAGAAGAAGTGGGGCGCGTCGGCCATTAATTAAATTTTCTGCGCATTGACTAGCTTTCTCCTCTTTCTTTTCTTCTCTCCTCTCTTCTCTCCAAGAGAAAAGGCTAAATGCTTATACGTGGGCTGCCGCCGGCATCGCCCAACGGCAGTGCTCTTAACGGTAGGTGAATAGTATATATTTAATATTAATAAGGGTTGAATATATAGTGACGCTGGTATCTGCCGCACTCGCGCTTTCTTCTTTTCTTAGTAACTATTGTAAGCGGCAAAAATAGAAATTCAGAGAGTTCACCTCCAGCGCGAAGTACTTCCACCGTATTAAGAGAACCTTATTCCATGATACGAAAGCTTTCACGATGATTTGTGAACATAGCCGCCTAGCGCATGGCGTAACAAATACATCAGTCCCCCGCAGCCACCCAGTCCAAGCGAGATGAGTAACACTCCGCGGATGATGAGCCGACGCTTCACCTTAACATGATCCGGAACCCTTTCTCGCCGAGAATTCTCGTGCGGAAACTCAACGTCGGGAACAGGCAGTTGAAGTATATCGCACAGCGGTTTCCACCCATCTCTGACATCGATGAAGTGGAGCTGGCTCTCGGGAACCACTCTGCGGACGTACCTGTCATGTGCATAGTATAGTGCATTTCGGTTGTCGTCCATCACCTTTATCTCCTCCTCCGGGAGGCCTACGGCCTGAGGAACGCGCTTCGAGAGAAAGCCATAGGAAATTGTGAGGAAGCGACGCAAAGTCGGTGACACCCAGCCGAGGGAGGCAAGATCATCGACGCGCCACCGGAGATTCATATAACTCTGCCACCAAGATTCCTGGTCGCGTCTGGTACAAATCACCGTTGCGTGCGGGTAGAGCTGCAGCAACTCTTCGACAAAGTAGCAAAAGGGCGTGTCGGTCGCCGCGACGCAGTCTTCCGTCAGCCGCGCCAGGCAATACATGGCGAAGGTGCGGTCCACCAGCGTGCGGATTGGGCAAGGCCGCATGAGCTCGAGAAGCAGTCGTTGCTGGCAGGCGCTGCCCATCCATGCGAGCCGCCCGCCGTCGACGACCGGGCCGTTGAGGAGGATGGATAGTGCCTGGCCCACTGAGGTAGTTCCCGTCCGTGGCAAGCCGCAGTTGATGACCTGAAGTGTACTGTGCGGGGACTCGAGAAGGCTGCAAGGCCGGTTTGCGAGCAGGCTGGGCGATGCCTTGGAAGTAGTCATGATCGGCAGACGGGATGGCGTGTGTGGTGGTGGGATTGCCGAAGATGCAAGTCTTTAGGATTTGTTGCTGCACCAAATTAACAAGATGTACGAAATGTGAGCAAGAAAGATGCGGAATGAAGGAGGATTGTACATAGGTAGGGCTGTTCTATCGCACTGATAGCCCTGCTAGGGAAAGGCGGGGCTCGGAGCTCGGAGCTCGGAGCTCGGGAGTTGTGGACGTCCGTACGAAATCGCGGCTACTGGTGGAAAGCTAAAGTTGCCCGTCCATGGCTCTGCTTCATGGATCCCCCGGTTAATTTTTGAATTCCAATGAACTCGACTCTCTGAGAAGTCGTTGCCACAAAATGTCCGGACATTTAAGTCGCCAAGCCTGTCTGGTGGCATATGGGCAGTCGTGTTTCAAAAAAAGGTAAAGGCTCGGGATGGTAGTATTATAAATACGACGCCACGACGATGCGTGAGTAAGAAGGGACTACGACAGAAACCAGGAAACAAGCACGGAGAAGGATACATAAAGATCGGTCTATCACTCAGCTGTGATAGAATGAAGGACGTGGCCGGATTCCAAAAACATTTTTTGGAGTTGATCGCCCATAGCGTGGTAACATGTTTCCAACTTGTCGTAACTATGGCTAGTCCCTTAGCTGTTTGCCACCGCAGCAGCTCCATACCTGTCTGGTAATGAATGATGCATCCTCGGATAGAAGATAGCAAACCAGCGAGGCAGCTTCGTCAGACATTCCAATTCTCCCCAAGGAGTTAACGTTGCCCTGTTCGACTTCTTGAGAATTGTTGCGTTTGACGGACTCAGTGGCGATCATGCCGAACGCCACCCCGTTGACGCGAATCCCTTGCCGTCCATAGGTCGTCGCACAGTGCCTTGTTAAGGCATTGATTCCAGCTTTTGAAGATGCGTAAGCGGGGATGTACGGCAGACCCATGGCCGCAGCTCCGGAAGAGATGTTGACGACAGCCCCGTGATTCTGGGCAATTATATGAGGTAGAGCTGCCTTAATAGCGAGCCTAAATCCCACGAGATTAACCTCTAACGTCTTTTTCCAGATGGCAGGGTCCATGTTAAGGACGTCAGAGTCGCGCTTGAGAACTTCCGGGGCAACGAGTGCTGCCATGTTGACCAAACCGTCGATCCCGCCGAACGAGTCGATGCTTTTCTGTACCAAAGTATTGATAGATGCCTCATCTCCCAGATCAAACCAGTATGATACCGCGCGTCTAGGTTCCTTGGCCGAGAGGTCTTTTGCGAGTTGTTTTGCGGCGTTTTCATTGATGTCCCCAATAACGATTTTCGCTTCTTCGTCGAATAGTCGTCCTGCAACAGCCGCTCCGATTCTAGCTCCTCCGCCAGCTACGACGATTCGCATATCCTTGAGGCCTCTCATTGGGCTTGGATGTTTTATAGCAAGATGGTTTTCGGTAGATGAATGGAAAGAGTGATGAGAGTGATGTGCCGAGAGGTAAGGTAGACGAGCGAGCCCTTTAAAGCTTCCCCGGAAATGAGATGATCTTAAATGGAATCTGGTTCATTATGGGTCCATCGATGTGCTAACGAGATCATCATACGTCACATGGTAGATTTATGATTCGTTGTACCGCTAGACGTTAGCGGAACCGTACTCTTTCTAGACGGTCTTCGAGGCTGACGCAGCTGGCAAGCCCACAGGGCTCCATTATCCAATAAGCTACGTCGTCAGTACCCGCATAGGTGGTATGTGGCTTGTAACTATACTATTCTTTAATAGTTACTTATGTAGTTCTTATATAATCTACTATCTCCCGTTGGATGTGTTCTTCTATCTCCTTTCGATCTTTTGCAGATAATCCCCAACTTTTAGGGCTAATCTCGAACTCCTGGAGGTCTCGAAAGCCTTAAAAGGCACGAATAAGTCGTTCGTTATTCCATGAGTGTGTGGCTGTGTTGCGAATAAGTACTTTAATAGATCGCAACGTTGTAGCAATTTCCCGCAGCTCGATAATCCCTATTTCTTGGGCTCGAGAGAGATTATTATCCTTAGATAGAATTATAATAATGGTTACCTTCTTAAGGTATCCGGTAAATTGGCCGAGATAACGTAGGAGGGTGCAAATCTTAATTGCCTCTACGTGGAAATGGTTTCTTTGGGTAAACAAAGACATTGATTCCTGGCGTACCCCTTTTAATGTACCGAAAAGCCTAGATGCGGCCATAGGTTCTTTATTGGATGTTAGGCTAGTCGATAGCTTTGACATCCGTGGATTTCGACGGTAGAAACCTCTATACCTGCACAAAAGAGGGCCGGGCTCTGCTGGGGCGTACTCGTAGACTATGTTTCGTAGGTCGGCAGGCAGAATCTCAAAGAACGGAGTATGATTTTTTTAAGCCGCACGAGGGTCAAATGGAGCGATCGCCTTAGAACCGAGCTGGAGTAGCTCCCGTAGCATCCTCAAGAAGGTGAAGTCAGACTCCGGGCTCGTGTCGAGTTCCTATGTTTCGTTGTCTGATAGTATGCTGGTACCCCGAGCGTCTGGCCGGCACCAGCGTCCGAAAGCGATCATTGAGAGGTTCGCGTTTAGTTTATTATTGATGACGATTCTCCGTGCCACTTCGAAACTCTAGCTAAGCTCCCGTTCGGTGCATCGCAAGCCTAGTTTGCGCACGCCCGCAACGGTGTCAGAAATTTGCCTGTACTAGATCTCTCTACGGTGTCGGCTTATTCTAACAAAATCAACGTCCGCAAGACTATTCGCTTCGCACCAAGGCTTAATCTAGCCGTAAAGGATTCCGCGGATCCCCATTTCATGGTAGCTAGCCACGACCAGCCCTCTTAATTTTAGAGAGCGAATTCGATAAGACTTTAGAGAGTGATGAAACATGAGCCCAATCGTTGGCTGATCAATGCCTTAATGCCTGATTTGTTTAAGCTTTCTGTTTGCCTCGGTTATAGTGCTAGATGCTTATAGCCAGCGCCACTCATTATTAGTAACGAGCAACCAGAATTCATCATCAGTTTCGCGGACTGGTTCCCATTTTGAGGCTCGCAGGACCATGCACCATCAATTATCCAAGGCGTTGCGGAGTTATTCGTACTTAAAGCGATTAAGCTTTAATGGGGTGCGCCGCTCGCTTGTGTGCGCCGCTCGCTTTTGGGATACGTTATCTATTCCTTATTTAGAGCGCCTTTTCGGGGAGGCAAGACTGGAAAGATGCGCGGCAGAATTTGGTGAGGCGAAGAGGCGGTAGGACCGCGGGAGGACTTGCACAAAGGCGGAAAAGACCCATGTAGACTGGATTCAGGATGTAGACTGGACTGGAGTATATATCTTAGGACTAGATAGTAGGCTTGCTGGAGCCTTACATTATTCTTAGCTAAGAGACGGCTATTAATAAGCTATTTTATAAAGCCTATTCTATTTAGTGGGTGGCTCAACTTCGCCCAGCCGGTCTCTATCGTCATGGTTGATCCTCGCGAACTCTAGAAGGAGCCGGAAAAGAAATAGGCGCATGTCATCCTTCCGTAGAACCCTTCCTGCCCACGCCTTACCGGCCTCTGCAACTGCTCTCCCCTCGTCGTCGTGCGCACCGTTCGATGATTGATCGCATTTCCCGAGGAAATAAAGCGCAAGAGTCCAAAAGTCGCCGTATCGAGCGTCCATGGGAATGTAATGCTTCCACGGGACCAGGCGGTCTCCGAACCACTCTTGAAAAATGGTACTCTTGATAGGCACAGAGTTCGTTGCCATCAGCGCGGGGAACCGGCCTGCAGAAAAGGCCCGGGGGGGCTTAGAGTCAATTATAGCGCCAACAAGAGGATAGGTTATGTGTGCTGGCATGGCAACTCACCACTGAAGCCGTTCCCATCAACATCGATCAGGTACCGGTGCTGCAGAGCAGCCGACAGATTGACGGTGGGCACGGTGGTGAAGTGTGGGTCAAGGTAGGAGCAGGAGGTTGTGTATGCGTATTGGACGTCTGCACACTCGAACACGTCGAAGCCGACGTCGACTTGCGCGGAAAGGCAATCCGAGCCCGAAGGGACGGCGTCGCTCAAGGCCACGGCAGCCGAGCGGTTCGCGACGGCGACAAACCTGTGGCGGTGGAAGGCAGGCCAATTTGCGGAGTTGTGGTCTCCTCCAGTGTTGCTGCCTCGCCAGAAGACCTTGTTCTTCTTGGCGTTCCACGGAAGGTCCGAGACGTCGGTCCAATAATCCTCGTCGTCGCGCATGTTGAGGGGCGCAGGAATGACGATCTCTCGACTTACGCCGGGGATGACCCCGGAGCTGAACAGCGGAACCAGCTGCTCGGTCGTATGCTGGCTTACCGGGGCGATCAGAGCACCGTGCAGGTGCAGCAGGTCTGGCTGGCCGCAGACATCTTTGGCCAGACGCACGTCGGAGACAAAGCCGTGTAGGGTGTGTCTTTCGGCCAGGGTGGCGTTCGGCCTGGTGTGCCCGGTCTCGGCTGCGTGCCAATCAAAGGTCCTTGCCGCAGAGTCGGGCGGGCAGGCTGCTTGGACCTGCAGCGGGACAGGAGTTCCTAGGCCTTGTCAGCGCTGACGACGGTAACATTATGGAGGAAGTGCTCTGCTTTACGTGTGTCCCATTCTGCTGGAGTAGCACTTTCAGAGGTCGGTAAGTCTGCCATGACTTCCCAAGGGATAATCACGCGAGGGGAGATGTGGCTGTTAAAGGGGATGTCCATGTCCGGCAGCGCGTAAGCTAGTGACTGGATCATACTTAGGAGCGCATGGCAGTTGGAATTCTGCTCCTCGCAGTCGCCACGTGCTTGGTTATTCTTGACCACCAAGTGGTTAATGCGCGGTCCAGCCAGCCCTGCGGCACGCGACCGCACCGTCTCTGGCGAAAGGCGCCAGAAAGGTGCCAGGTCCTCGTAGATCTGGTCCCAGAAGGCCTCGACAACCACGGCTGCGGTTGCATTCGCCATGGCGAACCATGCCGCGAAGCCCGGCGGTGGGGAGCGGCCCCGGCGGCGGCCATACGCGATGAAAGCTTCATGGTACGTCGATGATTCGGCGGCCATTAGCTCCTCGAAGTTTGCAGCAGCCTTCTCCATGAGCTCTGCGATCGGCTCTTTGGCGGTCGAGGAGCGTGGCCTCTGGATGCTGAGCACTGCAAGAAGTGCTGCGAGAGCGAGCAGACCTTTGCAAAAGCGTGCCCTGAGGCGGATCATGCTGGCCGTGGTGGTGTTGCGAGCTTGCGAATAATGCGCCAAGGCCGCCTTCCTGCGGGTAGCGGATGGCTTTTTTGTGGCGGTTTTAGTGTCACGATGACTGGCTTCGAGCATTAGCCTCGATAGGGTCATTCGCTTGAAATGCTTAAGATGGTACTTTTCGCCAGTTAAGCATCAAACCCGCGTTCGACATCCCACCCGCGGAATAATGACTGCCTTCACACTGCGGGGCAGTGCAGCAAGCTTTGCGCGGGAGAGAAACGTCTGCTGAGCAGAGTCAGACGAACGCAGGCGGTGAGGGCCGGTGTTTCGGGCGAGCCGGCGGCCGCAGTGCGCAAGTGCCTCTGAATCGTGGCGGAAATAGCGTTTTAGCTTAGCAGCCAAAGCAGAGGAAACGAGAGAAGACGGTGCGGTATCATGCTAAATTAAAGGCCAGACGTGGCGTAGGCAGAATCCCAATCCAATGTGGCAATGGGAAAGTGATGTTTAAGCCAGCTATCGCCCAAAGAACTGCGCAGCGTATCATACGGCCATGGCTATTTCTTTCACAAGCCAGAAGCGCTCCAGCGCGCACGCCGTGCTCGCAGCCCTGCCCAAAATGGCGTCCAGCGCGTGGAGGTCGCTGCCACACAAGGATCAGTTGGCTATCCTCACATCTGTCCGTCTCGTCGACTTCTACCAGCTTACGAGCGTGCAGACGTGCGCATATTGGCTCCTACAATCGCTAGACCCGCACCTGCCCGCGGACGGGCTCTCCGTGCGCGTTGGCATTTTGCAAGGCCTGTTCACGGCCGGGCAAATGGTGTCGGGGACGCCATGGGGACGCGTGGCCGACGTCTATGGGCGGAAGCCTGTGCTACTAGCGGGCTTAACAGGCATGGCTCTGATCTGCGTGTTAACGGCCTTTTCTACTTCCTTTACTACCCTTGCCGTATTCAGGCTGCTAGCGGGCCTCGTTAACGGCACTACCGCCTCCTGCAAAGCATCCGTGGCCGACACGTTCGCTCCAGAGCAGCACGGACGTGCCTTCGCAACGCTGTTTCTTTCCTTCAACGTGGCGACCGTGGTCGGTCCTGGTCAGTGGTAGCGCCCGTTCTCATGCGTCGTCCTGCCCGCTAACAGTGTACAGTCACAAGTGCCGCCCTGTTTTCGCCCGGCTCGCGGTATCCTTTCGCGGCACCAAGTCTTCTGAGTGCCCTCCTACTCGGCGGCGATGCTATCCTGGTCTTGCTCTGTTTGCGCGAGAGTCTTCCGCAGCACCATGGAACTGAGAGTCACCGGCTTCTGGCGGCGAAGCCTTACCAGGACGGGGATGACGAATGCGCAGAAGTAGGAGAAGAAAGGGGGGGAGAGGAAGCTGAGGAAGAGGAGGAGGAGATGCAAGCGGCCTTCCCCACTCCACGGCTATGGACAAGGCGCTTCATCGGGCCGTTGGTTGTATTCGCACTCCACGAATATCACCTCGGGTATGTAGTTCTACCTCGTTTGCCTGCGTCCATGATAATTTCACGTCCGTGCTGACGGCGTAAATAGCGCCTTCACCACTCTGTGGCCGCTTTTCTTAGCCAGCCCAGGACGGGGGCCTGATATCCTCGTCAAGCTGCCTTTACGCTTCTCGGGCGGACTGCAGCTCACACCGGCAGAGGTCGGAGCGGCTATGTCCACTCTGGGGTGGGTCGGCTTGTCGCTGCAGCTGGCCATCATCGCCACGGCGCGCCACGGCGTTGTCAAGGCCTTCGGCGCGACGCAGCCGCTGTTCGCGCTCACGTACGCCATCGCGCCATACCTGGCGCTGGTGCCGGCCCACTCGTTGGCACTGTGGGCTAGCGTTCTGGTCGGCAAGGCGCTGCATGCCGTAGCGCGCACGTACGCGTTGCTGGCGACGACGATGCTGCTCGACGCCGCCGCCCCCTGCCAGACGCTCCGGGCGACGGCCCATGGCATCGCCGCTGTCATTTCGGGCCTCTGTCGCACACATGGGGCAGTCGTGGCAGGCATCCTGCATGGCTGGGGCCAGTCCAACAACGCCAGTGGCCTGGCTTGGTGGTTCTGCTCCCTGCTCAGTGTCGTTGGCTGGGCCCTAAGCCTCTGCATTTGAAGCCGAGCGGACATGTCGCCTATCTCACGACGAGTTGTGCAAAACACAATGACATTGGGTAAAGGGAACCTGACGGCATCTATTGTCTTGCAGTACGCCGTGTTTGTGCTTCTTCCTCCACGCTCAACTCAGCCCAAGACCCTAAGAGGATGGCTATCTAAAGAGATTGGCGTGCGCCAGCAGCTCCGAGTCCAACGAAAAGCGTCCGTCACGCTCGGACAGCTTCCACGCATCGATCATCTGCTGGACGTAGTCCAGAGGCACCCCGATCTCCCGTGCGAGGAGAACCACGGCGCCGGTCGGCGACGAAGACCGCGGCTGGGGCTGCCGCTGGCCGTTCCAGCCGGCTCCCGTGCCCTGATGCGCATCGAGTTCCCCAGCATATTGGTTGGGTGGGGAAACAACCGGCCGTGCGGGCTCACGGGCATCGAGAAGTTGCGCCCAGATTTCGTCCGCGGTATTGTAAAGGCTGCCTGATGCCAATGTGCCAGCCACGTCCTGTTCTAGCCTAGGCGTGCGATCTTCTTCACCTTCGCGCCGCTGTCTGAGCCTCAGCTGCGGGCGCGGGTTGGTGTGAACGAGGTCAAGATCGTAGATCGGCCGCACTTGCGACTGGCCGTCCGGCATCGTCGGCGCGCAGCTGAAGTAGGCTACCAAGCGAAACGAATCAGCACCGTGTGTAATGCCGATGGTCTTCTTGTAAAGGTCGCTGTCTTGGGGGCCGTGGCCGTGCGGCTGGCCGTGCGGCTGGCCAAGCTCCCTGTATATGAGAAAATCGCCAATCGCACGGCTGGGCGTCCAGTTAAGCCCGTCAGTCCATCGCTTGATTCCCGACGTGTTCTCCTCGTACACAAAGACGGCGCCGCAGTGGACCATCCAGCGTTCCTCACGCTGGGGACGCCGAGTGCACTGCGGCAACTTCCCGTTCAAGCAGGCCTCGATGATTATCAGGGCGTCCGTGCTGTCATGGATATACCCGTGCCACGTCGGCCCGGGATGGTTGGCGGCCCTAGCAGGGCCGATGCCGTAGAGAGAAGAGGTGCGTTCGGATGCCGAACCTAAGCTGGATACCGACATCTGCCAGTCCATGAGGTGCGTGTAATTTGACAGAGGAATGCTGCATTCTCACGCTTTGAGCGAATTCGCGGAGCGTGCTGCTATAAACCCGTAGCGACGAGGGGACGGCAAACGGCGCCGAAGTTTGTCGATTGCTCGAGAACATGATTCACTACGAGACACGGTAAGTCATACATGGGCATCTCGTTATAACGGTTATAATTAAGGCTTATAACGTAACGGCGTTATAGCAGTAAACCTTATAACGTAACGGCGTTATAACGGATAACCGGTTAATAACCGAGAAATATTAAATAGCTGTACGGACCTTAAAACCATTCAATCATATCTATACTCTCGTCATCTATCTCATCTAGGTCATCCTCTGCCTCTGGCTCTATAGGCAAACCCATCCCATTAAGATATAGCGGCCGAATATGCCCTTCCCTAAGCCAATTACCGATACATTCAATCATCTCAACCGTTCTACAAGACAATCGGAGCCTATCCCATGAACAAGTCCTGCGGGCGCCTGAGAAGGTCCTCTCTGGTTCTGATGATTCGGCTGGGATAGAGAGTATAGCTATAGCCATGCGGCTAAGCCGT
>JAJJID010000718.1:0-13354 GCA_022204955.1 Macrophomina pseudophaseolina
AAATCGCAGAAGCAGAGTCTTCCTCAAACTCGAGCTCCTCCAACCCTCGGGCTCCTTCAAATCACGGGGCATCGGGCACTACCTGCTCTGCCGCCTCTCCGAGCACCCCAACCCCAACAGCGTGCACTTCTACGCCTCATCGGGCGGGAACGCGGGCTTAGCATG
Source organism: Macrophomina pseudophaseolina (assembly GCA_022204955.1). NCBI lineage: Eukaryota > Fungi > Ascomycota > Dothideomycetes > Botryosphaeriales > Botryosphaeriaceae > Macrophomina > Macrophomina pseudophaseolina. The sequence continues at coordinate 166 of JAJJID010000718.1, forward strand.
GTAAGAGTTTCCCCTCGTCCCACCCACACTCCCTCCCAACCGTATTAACACACTCTCTCTTCTCTAGCGTCACAGCAGCAGTCACCCTCGGCCGGCCCGCCACCGTTGTCTGCCCCACCACCACCTCCCCGCACATGCTCGCGAAGCTGCGTTCCGCCGGCGCCGTCGCCGTCATCGTGCACGGCCGCGACCTCGCCGAGGCGGGCGAGTACCTGCAGTCGCACATCCTGCCGCGCGACCCCAACGGCGTGTACGTGCCGCCGTACGACCACCCGGACATCTGGGCGGGCAACGGGTCCGTGGTGCACGAGGTGGCCGCGCAGCTCGCCGAGCGGGGCGAGGGGCGCGGGGCGCCGGACGCCATCGTGTGCAGCGTCGGCGGCGGGGGCCTGCTGAATGGGGTGTGCACGGCGATGGAAGGGGTGGGGTGGGGAGAAGAGTGCAGCGTGCTGGCGATGGAGACGCGCGGCACGGATTCGCTGGCGAAGGCGCTGGAGGCGGGCGAGCTGGTGAGCCTGGAGCGCATCGGGAGCGAGGCGAAGAGCCTGGGCGCGCGCCAAGTCAGCGAGGAGACGTTCCGCTTGGCGCGGGAGAAGCGGAACGTGAGGAGCGTGGTGCTGGACGATCGCGAGGCGGCGATGGGCTGCTGGCGGCTGGCGGACGATGAGCGGTTGATGGTCGAGCTGGCGTGCGGCGTCAATGTCGCGCTGTGCTACGATGGCCGGCTGGAGAAGGCGGTGGGGAAGAAGCTGACGAAGGAGAGCAAGGTGGTGATTGTGCTGTGTGGTGGGAACGATGTGACGGTGGAGAAGCTGCATCAGTGGAGGAAGCAGTATGGCGACGTGGAGAAGGAGATTCCGCACAACGCGGATGTTCCCAGCGAGTCGACGGCTCCCGGCCACGAGTGACAAGCTTGAGACTGGAAAGATATTTAGGACCTCATTCAATAATTTGGTGCTGGATCAGTTATATGGGTTTACTAGAATAGGGTAAAGTTACACAAAACAGTCCTTACGAATCGAGTCTCTTTTTGAAAGAATCAGATGCTGAATGGCCGGTGATTTGCTCTCGAGATTCCATTTCAGGCAGGGGTATCATACAGGGTTCTCGAGCAACAAGAATGCTCTTGCGATTACTTATGCGACTACTTGAGGCTGGTCCAAGAGAGATTTTCTGTAGTTCCAGTAGTTCTCACGTATCGGATCGTAACGCTGGGCCAGCAAGTCCAGTGCTTTGGCCGCCTCCTCTTTGCTACTCTCCTCTGCGTAGATGTCGGCAAGCAGGTCGAGTGCATGGCTTGAGCTGATTTCGTCAGGCCTGTCAACAGGTGCGTACTGCAGCGCGAACTCCTTCAGTGTGGACAGCGGCAGCTTGGCATGGCGGATGATGCCGCGGAGGTAGTTCCACGGGCTCTGGTTTTGCGGAGCGAGCTTGATGGCGGATTGGGCATAACTGGAGGATAGTCAGCACGTGTTTACCTGCATGCGGAATCGAGCAGCATACTCGAATTCCCTGTCCAGCACGCTCTTCTGCGAAAAGTTGTCTGGGTTGCCTCCGAAAACCAGGAACCAGCGGTGGTTCCAGGCCGAGTTGTTCCGCACGTCCTCGCGCAGCAGGGCCTCGACGGCCTCGATCTCGCCCTTGTTCCAGAGGTCGAAGCGACCGACCAGCCACTGCCGGTAGCTCCAGACGTGGTAGTTCTTCGAGTCCTTTGTCAGCATGCGGGCGATGAAGTCCTGCTCGCCGGTTGCATCGTCCAGCTTGTCCACGATGGTGGTGCGGTGGTGCCAGATCTGGTAGTTCTTGAGGTTCTTCAGGGCGGCGGCGTTGAGCCATTCGAGCTCTTTGCGGATGTCTTTGCCGAGCGTGAGGATGATCTTTGCACGGTACAGCCTGGAGGGGTGTGGTCAGCCAAGCGCTGCGGCTCCGCGGGGCGGGTGGGACGCACCAGACGGTGTAGTGAGCGGGGTTGAAGTGAATGATGTCCTCGGTCAGGCTCAGGGCGCGGTCGCTCATCTCGTTCTTGGCCATGACGGCGCGCAGGTAGCTCATGGCCTCGTCATACTCCTCCGGGTAGGCGATGGCGGCGAGGGCGTTGGGGCCGCCCTCGTCGAGCGGGATGGGCTCGATGTCCTGCCACTCGTCTGCTTCGGCGTAGTTGGGCATGCTGGCGGTGGGCGGGGATGTCTCGAGTCGGGGGAGTCGAGGGCACGGGTTGGGGATAATTGTCGCAGCTCTTTGTGGCTGGTGATGGCATTGTTGACCCGCAAACAGCCCCGCGCCGATCGCTCGCCCGCCCGCTCTCTCTCCGCCGTCCTCCGCCGACTCGCCCACTCGCCCTTCACGCCTGCTTTTGCCCGCACAACCTTCTTCTGGCTGTCCGGCCCCTGTCGCCGGGCTATCCCGGACGCTTCAGGGCGCACCAGAGGACGCGCATCCGTGTCTGAGCTGTATCTTGGCATCCCAAGGTGCATCGCCGCTGCCTGAGCCGTTAGACCATCACCAGAATACTCCAATCTCACCAAGGACCCCTAGTCCGAGACATCTGAGCTTGATGTAGCTTGGCTGCTCCCTGCGTGTATGTCGTCGTCAACACCATGCCGAGCGGCGCCACGCTTGGCTGCTCACTTCGTCTCCCCTGAGGCGCTGCTCATTCGGACTAGAGGTGAACGCTATACAGATAGCCCAGTGACTGTTTTGGGGATCCTGCTTTCCAACTGCCAGGATGGAGCTTTCTATCCAGGCCAGCCTGACGTGTAGGGCTGGACCTGGTCCGCGCTTATCATGCAGAGTCTGTAGCTAAGTATACCTAAACGAACACGAGATGGCCCGTTGGTTGAATCCGAGAACTCTTGCTTCACAGAACATTCAATCTCTATTCCCCGTCCCTGTCATCCCGAAGGGCCTTCCCGTGCTGCTGTTTCTCTACTTTTCCTATTCTGCTTATGACATATACGAGCTTCGAATGTGCATCTTGTCTTCAACTACTCCTACCTTTTACTCTCCATTCTGTTGAACCTCTCAACTTTTCCTGCCATCAGCATGGCAGAATACATGGGGTCACCGCCTGTGTATGACGCCATCGAACCCCGGGATAATCTCGACCCGTACATGGCGGCGACGAAAAGCTCTGAAGTTTCACAACTTCTATCATCCGTCCCAGCTGAGACCATTCAACAGTACTTGGCTGCAGCGTACTGGTTGCAGGAGCAAATATACTCCAACATAAACACTTATCAGTCATCCGATCAGGGCTTCTCCTTGGACCAGAGCCACATCCATAGCTCTCCAGAAGAAGCCTTCGACCGCCTCCCTCTCGAAAAACAGCAAATTATTCTACAGATTGTCGAACAACTGCCTCTCGATGAAATTGAACACCTCTCTTCCACGCTTCCGCTGCGTCCAGAAGTTACCGCTCGGCAGCAGGAGCAGTCGTCCGCCGAGGACGATGACTCTGATGGACTTGACCACTCTATTTATGGCCTATCCACCTACTCCGACTCTACTCCTCATATCAGCCACGACAGCCACAAGAACAAGCACAAGCATAGGCATAAGCACAAGCATAGACGAAAGCACAAACACCGCCGGAAAAAGGAGTCTGACGATGAATATTCCGCTCCTGTGCTTCAACCAGACGAGATAAGAACAAGTAGAGTGACCCGATTCTTCGGCGACACCCTCATGGGCCGCATGGCACGCGCCAGTGTCGGCACCACCTCCGCTGCCGTCAAGAAACATCGTGTCCTTTCACCCTGGGGCGACAACAACCCCGTCATTGTGCCCAATGTCCGTTACCGCGATGCCATCCTGTTTGCTGCTTTCTCTGCCGCTGGCGGCCCCATGGTGGAAGGCATTGATAACTTGATTGAAGATGCGTTCGGTTCGGATAACTTTATTGCAGAGGTGGTCTCTGGTGGTGCAGATGCAATCAAAGAAAGCATGGCAATCAAACTGGCCGTTTTCCAAGTCGTGGAACAAGCAATCGATGTGGGCATACTGGAGCGGTTGCTGCCAGAAGAAGACAAGCTTATCACGACGAACAACGTCAAAACATTACGCGTGCAGGTCAAACACAAGCTCATGGGCGTAGATGCGGCATTGAGCTTCAGCAGTCAGTACACCGCCCGGGACCAGGACGCTTGCGCCAAAGGCTGGTTCTGCCCGTACCTCTTCGCCAGCGGGCGGACGCCCGATGTTCCGCGGGCCATCGACTTCGCCATGGCCGAGTTCTGGGGCCCCTTCATCAAATGTAAGCAGTCCTTTCCCTCTCTCGCACCCCACCCATCATACAGACCTGACCTTCCACCACAGCTGACGCCTCCCTCGCCCACGCCCTCCTGGCCGCCAGCTCCTCCGTCCTCTCCCTCTGCGACCCCCGCCCTTCCAATGCTTTCCCTGTTCCCCGCCTCCTCCTTCTCTTCACCGCCATCGCCCCCTTCCGCGCAAACATGTGGTCGACCTCCCGTCGTCCTGCCTGCGCCACCCTGCACTTCCACCTTTTCAACGGCTGTCCCGCCCTCGTCGTGCCCGTCAGGCCCGCCGCGGCGTCTTACGCCACGCCTCCACTGTCCCGCTCCTCGACGTCGACGTCGGCAGCGTCGTTTGCGTCGGCGGCGTCGGGGCAGGGGAAAGGGAAGGGCAAGGCCGTGCCAACGAATGACACCGGCGTGCCGGTGGCAGCGTGGAGTCCGTGGACGCTGGCGCAGATGATGGAAGGGGAGTCGAGCAGTGGGTATAGCCCGGCACGGCAGCATCGCGAGGTGTGTGAGTGGTTGGACGAGCGGTTGAGCGTCGAGCACATGGATGAGAGGGTCAGGGGGAGGTACGTAGAGTTGCTGGGTAGGAGCGTGAGTCTGGTCGTGAATGGCGGGCTGGGCGTGGGGAAGCTGGGGGCGGAGTTTTTGAAGGAGAAGAAAATTGATCCGAACAGGGCGGGGCTTGTGGCATTGAGATTCTGATGTAGGAGAACAAGCGCGGCTGCACCTGTGGCCGTTTGCTATTACAGGTGATACGCAGTTCTACACGATTGGTCCAATCAATTCTTCGCCCCGCGAGGCATGCAGATGGAGGCCCACCCTGTGACACGTCCTCGCATTATCGAGGCTTGCTTCGCTGGCACGCGCGAGGCACAGCCTCTCCAGGCTCTAGTCTTGCCCCGTCTTCCAAAGCTATCAGTACCTGCTCCTGAGGCTCTGCTGAATACCTTCGACCTGCATAGTCGTGCATGGACATTCCAGGAGGTTGTACTTTCAACAGGAAGGCTGATTTTCACCGAAGATCAAGTGTATTTTGAAGGGAAACCGTATGGGATACTGGGAAAGTACAGAGGAGCCGCTTCTGGATATATATGATGACGACCACTACGAATCCGGGATCAGGTTTAGTATCAAGTTCATATAACGTAGCCCAGATCAGCCGTTCATGTTTCCCCTATCTTTCACGCACTCGCCTCCGCGGAACCCTTGAATGGCTTCCTTTCCGGAAATTCAGAGGTGAGATATAGACGAAGAGCCGTTCGATGTCTTACGCCGCTGACTCGGCACATAGTCAAATAGGTCATTTTATCTTTGCTGGGTTGAACATGCTGGCCATTAAAGTTCTATGTACGTGATGCCATATTACTGGTCACCCCGAAACGGGCGGGGGCAAGAAATAGCAGTAATCGCTCAGCGTGTGAACGGCTTGGCGGTCAAAAGTCACAGAGCCGCTCACACGCTGAGCATCCTTGATACCGAATAACCTGCGGCTCAGCTTTACATCCAGCTTCATCTCGCGCTCTAATTTCGACATTGGCATCAGCGAACGTCCCATCCACGAGCCTTGAGTAATGGCATAAAAAAGCAAGGCTGATATCATGAAATTAGTAGCCCATCCTTGCGACCTTGCTTGCTCGGTTGTTGACCACCCTAGCATGCCATGGGGAGACCTTTAGAGGCAACGAGAAGCAGAGATCTTGTGAGCGCCGATATTGCACCTTTGCACAACGTCCAGGCTGCCAGCAGGGCGTAATGCGCAGAAGCCACTGTTGGTTCCGCGCCCCTCCCCTCTTTACTGGGCTCTGGTCCTCAATTTACCTAATAGACAGGCAGGGTCACGTCCTGGCAAGGAGTGTTCCAGGGAATAGATGTAGAATGCTTATACTGTGATTTTCTGGTAAGGAAGCGACTCTGCTGGAAGATACCCAAAGAAGGCGAGTTGTTAGCACGGCGCTAGCGTAGCTGGCGTAACGGCCGCAACATGCAGAGTGGTAGGGGTAAGAAACCTCTCTCAGGCAGGCTTGTGCGCTAGTAAACTTGTGCACGAGAAGCTAAATACATGTGATTCTTGCAATAAAGAGCAGTTTCACCAGTATGTCGCCCATTTGCTCGTCCCTTTCACAACTTCAACAAAGCTAGCGGCGATAACCCGAGTCGTTTGCTCGCTGGGGTGGAGTATGTCGTACCACATATAGCTGTCGCGGTCCGAGATCGAAAGCGAAGTCGACAAGTGATCTGTGATGAAGCCGCTCACGTTCAACGGTGCGGTACCATTTAAATACTCTGCTGGGTTATTATAGATATCGGTGAGCTGGACATTAATCATTAGCAGGTGTTTGGGCTTATAGACATAGATAAGACAGATAAAAGAGATCGTAAGAATAAAAGAGGGCACAGAAACCTCTCTACATTTGATTATAAGCCGGGTTAGGCATACCAAGTTGTAGATATCATATAGGGCGAAGCGAGCACCTGGGTAACGCTTTGCAATAAGCTGCTCAAATGGCGTCTGGTACTTGTACACGGCGTTGACGAGGTTGACTTGTTGTTTCATGCGGTAGCTGGTCTCGGTGGCATTGGGGTACTCTCCCACTCCCCCTTTCTCCGGCGTCGCGTACGCCGGTGTAAGCTGTAGCGGCGCAAGATTCATTAGGACGAAATAGCGGGCTCCATTAGCGTAGAGCTATAGATGAATTAGTACCTTGTCGTAGATAGAAGTGGGAAGCGTGAAGAGGAAACTAGAAAGCAAGATGTTAGAACGCACCCTGTCGAACTGCATGTACACGCAATTAATATAGTCGACAAGCGTGAGTTCCGGAGCTTGGGATTCGGTCAAAAACGCGTTGCTACCGAGATCATTTGTGCCAATCCATATACTATAGACCGTCTCCTCGTCAGGAATGTTGAGAAACGATGTACCGTTCATGGTATATTGCTTATCAGCAAGGAATGCTGGTACCTGGTAACCTTCAACGTCTGGAAAGGATCCATCGATTTGCTGAAGATATCGATTGACCTGTCGATTAGAGCATACCGCACCTCCCACGGCATAGTTGTAGACGTTGGCTCCAGTGTAGTCTGAAACATACCTCGGCCAAATTCGGCCGCCGGTGAGAGTGGAGTTGCTCTAACTAGCGGGTAAGTCCAACTGCTATACGGTAATTTGGGAGCATTGCTGCCGTACATCAGGACCAGTCCATCCAGCTGGTGGCACTCGCCCTCCGGTAGAAATCATGTAAGATAGCCGGGATTCATCCGTATAGCTGTCTCCGAAGGCAACCAGGCTGGTGAACTGAGGCAAGTTCCATGACGCAGCACTTGGAAACTCTAGGACCACACTCTCAGTTGACGCGATGGCCAGCAGAGCAGCGTTCAATAGGAAAACGATGGACCAATTAGTCATATTGGGAGGACGGAAAACGAAAGTTTTTGCTTGGGACTAAGATCTAAAAAGGCTATGAACCCTTTTAATAATAAGTGAAGCTGAGCCACTCTACCCATTCAGATGCATTGAACGTTGAGTCGACCGTGCTGGCAGGCAGTCACGAACGGTTCACTCTGATCCGATAATTGAACAATACGATTCACGTACACACAATGCCAAGAAAAGGCGGAAAGATAACAGTTGAAAGATTGCTCTGAATTAGGAGGTCAAATCACGATAGGAAAATTGGAGGCTTGATGTTATAGCGTAGCATGGACGTTATTGCCACTTATCTTAAGATATGAAACTATATTATGAAACGGTGCTGAGATGCCAATCCTTAAGTTATAAGCAAAGATCGAGGCGGAAAGATAAGGTAATACGTCTGCCAAGGATCGATTCGGGACGCCCAATAGCCGAAGCACAAGTTAGATCTAGGGCTCTTCTAAAAGCACTGAACGAATCAAGGACTGTGAATTACGAACATTTATAGTGCCTCGTAAAAAAGCTTTACACCCACCACTACTGCACAGGGTCGTGACAGATATATCCACCAGCTGAAGATTAGCCTCGGCCGACGCCATGTTTTCTCGTACGTTCTCTCGTATGCATCGCTATTCACAGCTACTCTTTTGACCAAGCCGAGGCTAAGTAATAGCGTCGGTGATGACAAAATGACGCTCAAACGAACGAAAGCCCGCCGGAGGGAATATTTCGTCAAAAAGAAAGTTCCGAGCAAGTGTTACGAGCCCTGGGGCACACAAAGTCAAGGGGAAACAGTCAAGTTCCCCTGGAGACCAGCCCACAACGGAATAGCAGGGGATGAGGCATTATACCGAGCTGCTTAGGAAACAAGAATGCCAGGTCTCTGGCCAACAAGCGAGTAGCGTACCAGGCGGTGAACGAGGAAGACTCTTGAAGCACTGGCAAGGCCAAGGATGCGCCGCGAATGGCAAACGGTGGCGGCGAAGCCGACTCTTGGGGGGAAATACACATGCAAGCTGGGCGAAGCCTTCTCAGAGTGAGTCACTGCCCTGAACACCTGCATGTCCGGCGTCCATCGCTCCTTTCGCCCATCGATCGGTTGCCCAGTCCGCCAGTCGTGCCTCCTGCTCCACCCTCCAAGCATGCATGAAACATTTCCCCACCTTTCACTTTAGCTACTCGCAAGCTCGCTACGAGCCTGCTACCATTGCTAACAGACTCAAAGGGTGTGCCGTACTGTCTCCATTCCTCGTGCATATTCGCACCGCCGTGACTCCTCTCCGTAGCTGGAAAAGGCATTCTCGGAAGAAGCCATGGCTAGTTCTGTATTTGATAAGAATAGCTGTGCTTTCCGTGTTGAGGCTATTAGGTAGCCGTAATGTTTTTTTACTTTTTAAAATGGACTGTACGGCTTTCTAGATGGAATAGGATTATTATGGCGGTACGGCCGCCGCACGGCCACCAAACGGAGTTGGGCTAAGAAATGATTCAAGGCAATAACGGGCGAAACGCGAGGTAATATGAATAGGAAGGCTCTCATGTCCCCCAGAAGACATTGTAACCTGGACAGGCCAATCCAGTCCGATCCTGTATAATCATAGGCCCTCCGTTACAGTTAACTACACTTGATTAAGCATTTCCTCCACCATCCATATTCCAAGATGAGCCCGTAACATAGCCCGCGTTCTCGTCGAGAAGAAAACCACCACGTTAGCAACCTTATCTACATGCCCACCCTTGCCCAGTTGCATTCTTGGAGCAACGTGGACCGAGCCGCCATCGCTCACGTTGGCTCGATGCAATGAATTGTTGATAGGACCACTGATAATGCGAATTAGTCAGAGTCCCGCACACGTACTCATTCAATAACGGGCGATCGGCCGAGAAGACTGGAACCGTGGTTCCGTCTATGTGGAGCGATCGCTAAGGTTCGGCTTTCAATAGTCTTGGAACTTCTGGCTTATGTCCGGCCAATGCTTCTCGATGCTGATTAATCCGCAACTATGGCATGCGCACTTCCTTGTCCAGACGATGGGAGCCCACAGGTGGCATGACGTGACGTTACATCGTCGCTATCCTGGCAAGGCCACCCCGCCTCCCACTATCTCACCTCTCGGCCCGTCAAGTTTAAAAGCCCAACATGGCACCTTGCAATTCGTGCATGCTTCACACTGCGTTATCTTTTTGAGTCCATCATCACGTGTGGCAACCATGTTTTCAGCCTGGCAGGTCTCGTCGGAATCTGTCAGCAATTGGCGAGCGCCCGAGGCTGTTGAGCACCTGCAACTCAATGAAGGCCTGCCGATCCCGGCGAGAGCTGACTTGGGACCGAACCAGGTACTTGTGCGCATTCGCGCTGCTTCCGTCAACGCCCGTGACATGATGGTCATCGCCAATGATCCCAAATTCCCCCTCAAGACCGCCCGCAACCTCACGCCTTGCGCTGATGGGGCGGGGGAAATTGTGTTCGCGGGCCAGTCCACGGGGTTGGAGGAGGGGCAGAAGGTCATCATTACTCCTGGAGCATGGGAGGCGGGATCCGACACAACGTCCCTCGAGGCCTTCCAGGGCAAGGGTGCAGGAAGTGTCCAGGGCACACTCAGGCAATACGCCGTATTAGTGAGTCGCCTGAGCACTCTTCAGTCGGTTCGAAATTAGTTGACGCTGAGCGAAGGAGAGTTCACATATCATCGCGGCGCCAGCCCACCTGAGTTTCGAAGAGATCGCAGCGATCCCCACCGCGGGCGGCACTGCCATGAATGCTCTCTGCTTCGGACCCGTGCCTATCAAGCCAGGTATGACGGTTCTCACGCAAGGCACCGGAGGCGTAAGCTGCTTTGCCATTCAGGTGCGTTTCCACATTCATTGAATGGAAGGAAGATAAGGGGGATTAAGGCTATGATCGGCTAAGTCTCGTGAAACAGATCGCGTCAGCGAAGGGAGCAACCGTAATCGCGACGTCGTCATCGGACGAGAAACTAGCGCAGGCGAAACGATTGGGCGCTTCGTATACCATTAACTACATCAGTACTCCTGCATGGCATGAGGAGGTCCTGCGCCTCACGGACGGTCGCGGAGTCGACCATGTAGTGGATGTGGTCGGGGCACAGACGGTTGAGAAAAGCCTTGCTTGCACCAGGCATGGCGGCTTGGTCAGCCTTATCGGCTTCCTGGGAGGCCCCCAGAAAGTAGAAGTCGTGGAGCCCCTGATCTTTGGTGCAAAAACTTGTAAGCTGCGCCCATGCCAGAATGCAGCCCGGGCGTAATGAGGTTGCTAATGTATACGCGCTTCTTAGTGAGAGGTGTTTTCAGTATTAGACGGGATCATTTACAAGCCCTGCTAGATCTATTCGAGAAGAACAAGATCCACCCCCTGGTCGGGGAGGTCTTTGACTGGCATAGGGCTAAGGAAGCTTTTCGGAGGTCGTTAGGACCTGGTAATATTATAGGTAAAACATGTATAGCGGTATAGCTACTTGTTACGGCGCCGCCTCCACAGGGAGAGGAATTTAGGGAACGACACCACCAAGCACAAGGCGAGTGCGGAAACATGAAGGATCGAGGTCACGTAACTCCCATGCCCAATCGGACACACCCGCTCATCTGCCAAGCAGAATAGTCCGAATAAGCCGATCCGCTCTTTCAGCCTTGCGCTCATATGGAGGGTGGCAACTAAGCGCGCCGCATCACTGAGCATTGGATTGTATACAATTTCTCACTTATATAATAAACACTTGCTACGAACCCCAGGGTACAAAGGCTTTATAACCCTACGGGCAGAAGGTCCGCACGGAAAGAAACACCGCAGGGGTTGGCAAACGTGGCACCCAGGGCACTACGCCGCCCACAGCGGTCAGGCACCATTCATTATCGCCGTTTATACCTCTCGTGGCTGGCGACACTACCATTTCCCTTGGGCCGTAAGCCAGCTGCCCACGGATGACGTAGAGTCCTCGATAGTTTCCCAGTGAAATGTATTTATTGATCCCCTATTTCTTCTAACAATTCACCTTTTTGCAGAGCGGATCATACTTGCGTTCTCTTCAGCACGCATGAGACGAAATGAAATTGGGTGAGTAGTTGCTATAGGAGCTATGGGAGAGGGCACGGATTACGTATACCTGGCAACATAATCTGATCAATCTTATCTGCGAGGACATCGAAGTGTGATCCTCCACCGTTGTTGGTCATTCCCATGTCACCTTGTAGCTCTGAACAACCCTTGGCTCATCGAATCTCTCGTCGCAAGGACTGCTTCGGAAAGATGGTCCAGGTTTCGGAGGCCAATTCCACCTTTCGTACAACTCAACCACGTTTCCAAATGTACCAACCTTGAATACAATCCGATCAACTAAAGACTCTCCAAAGTCGAAGGAGTAGTTGACGCAGGCAGGTTGGGTACCGTAAGACCGAAGAGATCTACCGTTGTGAAGATATACCGTAAGGTACCACCGGCTGACAACGCCAATGCTTCGCAAAGGCGAAAGCAGTAATCGCGAAGTCCAGACTACAAAAGAATGATTATTAGTTTCATACTACTTAAAGACATGGTTTTTGGAACTGATTTACCGGCCATGGAGCCTTGATTGGAATTCGGCTGGATCCGCGCAGCATCACCCTCATCCGGCAATGGGGGGTGTTCTCGACCCCAAATAAAATCAGCGTTCCTCAGCTCGTCATCTATGACAACTTTAACATGTCTTTCAAAGCAGTCTTCGCAGAAGATAGTGGGCAAAATGGTCAAATTTTGTCCGAATCTTTCTCCCAGCTTGAACAAGACATTGGACATTCTGGGTCGTTCGCTCGGCGATCGTGCCAACATCAATTGGCAAGCCTCCATCCAGAATGCTTCCACCCCATCTTCGATTGATAGAGCTCTCTTTCTTTCGATCCATTTATGCAATGGACCGAGATTGTAACGGTATGGCTTTAAGTGATCGAAACTGCTCTCAGAGGCGTCCTCATCGCTCTCGCCTTGGCCATGTGTTGTAGTAGGTCTGTGTAGCACTCTGGTGACCTCTAGGATAACGCATCCCAAAGCAAAAACATCCGCTGCGCATCCACGTCGTCTCCCGGTGGCGGTCTCCGGCGCAGCATAGTTCTTGGTGCCCCTGAAATAGCCGTCCGTGATAGAGGAAGTCAATTCAGAGAAGTCTCTGGAAACCCCAAAGTCTGTCAAGATCATTCGCTCTTGGTGTAGTAGTATGTTCTGCGGCTTGATGTCGTCGTGACGGATTTGGGACATGTGTATAAAGTGGAGAGCGGCGCACAAACAACCCAGCCCCCCTTTGAGTGCACGATCAGAGATCAGAGCCCTCCTTTGAGTCGGCTCTTTGTGCAAGAGCTCATCGAGATCGCAATCTGCCCGTGGAAAATGTAGAAGGGCGAACTCGAAGTTCTGAGTGTATGTTGCAAGGAGGGTAATGACGTGCGGTTCTGAGCGCAGCCTCCGTAAAATAGTAATCTCGTGCAAGAATCGCTCGGTCGCTTTGTTCAGCTCATTTTTCCTATATACCTTCCA
>JAJJID010000719.1:0-13353 GCA_022204955.1 Macrophomina pseudophaseolina
TATACATTGAGCTGACTAAGCAGAGATGGTGCGACAGACAGGCTGCCTTCGTTCCATCATTTTCCATCAGGATTAAAACGGGCATCGACATCTCGGAAATATCTCCAGAGTGGCTAATGATCCTAATGGCGCATTGGAGGTGGTAGGTGTCTTATTCCGCTCAATTAAGCAGTATGGTGACCTCAGCTTGGGTGATGACTCGTTGATGACTCAGCCCAGTGGACAGGCCGAGGGAGCGAGACCCATCAGCTGCGCCTCTCGACAACAATCACGTATCAACAACCACCACCGCCAATCCCGTCACATCCATCACATCTATTTGCATTTCCCATCTCCATCATCTTTCTTGTCGGACGGGTGGGTGCTCACTCGCATGTCCACGTAGCAGAGCCGACGCGACGGCCAAGGTGCGCCCCCATGCGGACCCGATGATGGCAAAGCAGGCCAACTGGCCAGCTCTACTCGCAACGCAGGGCCTTGCGAAAGAGCTGGGGTCCGTCTATTGCCTCTCCGGCCCGTTTCGCTGCGGCCTCCTTCGCTCGTCGCGCGGCGCTGTTCGGAGAGCCGAGGCTGCTCCTCCCAAAAGCCTGGGCGGGTGGGATCGCGCTCTCGAGGGCGCGGGCTTCTTGTTTATTCTATTCCCCCTAATATCTAGCAGTATGCGTATCGCTAATCGCTCTCTTTAACAGGGTATACACATCCTCGGTCATGGCGTCGATTGTGTCCGCTACGCCCGTCATTACCGAATGGCGTTGCAGCCAGAAGGATAACGCCATTCATTATCTTGGCTACGCCGTCCCGGACCAAGAATGCCGTGTGATCGCTGACATCGCCTTCCAATCCAACAAAAACGCTGCCAAGTTCAAGATCCGCGTACCTATCCTTCTCGAGGCTTTCACGCGCGTCACAAATCTCATCCTATTCATTGACCCGGAGCAAATACTTAGTATAAAGAGGGACGCTGCCGGTAACGGGATCCCAAAGCTAGTCGAAACAGCGATGGTCACAAACCGGGTGTGCACCTCACCACACGACATCAGCGCCCTCCGCTTCTCCCTCGCCCGGCCACCACACGTTGTCGTTCCTAAGGGCACGCTCCTAACACCACGCAAGGACTCCAACGCAGCGGTACTATCGCTGCTCAAGTCCCTCGCACGTAGCACTCAAATTACACTCTACCTACCGCTTGACAACGACGACATCGGGAAGGCGCTGGATGACCTTTGCGCCGCGGCGGGTCCCACCAATCTCCATACACTGGCCGGCGATAATCTAAAGAGGCTATACGGCGGCAAAGGCGGGGTGATCCTTGACTGTGAGAGCGACGATACTAACGAGCGGTCTCCGAGTCCACCATCGTATGATGAACTCGGGCCAACGCCACCGCCTCCGCCCCCAGAGGAACAGCGGCTGCGCAGAGCAAGCAAAGACCTAACGCCGGTCGCTCCTGCGAAGAAAGCAAAACTCGACGACGTCACCAAGATGACTCGAAGCACTGTCGCAGTCAGCTCGATTACCGATCTTGCTGAGCAAGTGGATGCACTTCGCCGAGAGGTGCGGCAGTCGGATGAGCGGCTCGATGAGCGGCTGGACCAGCTTCGCTCCAAACTACTCGGCGAGGTGGAGGAGCGCATGAATGAGCTGCGCACCGAGTTCGAGGACGAGCTGCACGGTCGGTTAGAGGACGTCAGGACCGAGATGGAAGGCTTTACGCATGAGCTCATTAACGACCGGTTGCTTGATATCAAATGTGACGCTGAAGATTTTATACGAGAGAGGCTGGACGAGGCCGAGCACGATTTGAAGATGCGTATGAAGCGTGCCAACATTGTACTAGAATTCAGCAGTGATGATGAGTAAATGAATATTCATGTCGGACGAGCAACTCCACGCAAGTGTTTTATGATATATGCAGGGGTCGACCGCTCCAAGGGTCGATCGCTCCAAGGGTCGATTCAGCATCAACGCAAAGTTCGCCGGGTAAGTTGCTGTTGAGGGTGCGTTCGACTTAAGTTGAATTCATTTACCCTGACCCATCGCCCTAAACGATATGCAGGCTACAGAGTAACGTGGTTCACCACCAAGCGGGCCACCCCAGCGAGCGGGCCACCTCCCCACCAACATCACACTTTGATCTCAAGTTACTCAACACAACACGAAAATTTCAATAAACTAGTAGCGATCCTAGATTACTTAGTATCTGTTACCTCCTCTGTACAAGTCCGTCTGTTGTGCCCAGTCTTGCCGCAGTTCCCACAGCGCCGCTGAGCGCTCTGCCCACCCTCTGCGCGAGCCCTCTTAGAGGGCTGTTTCACTGCCCTCCGCCCCCCTAGCACCCTCAGAATTGGCCAGCTGACCGCCCTCATCCATTACTAACCTGCCCTGATTCTGTACGTACTTCCTTTTGCGCTGTTTCTTCTTGTCCACAGCCTCTGTAGCCTTCTGAAGGGCAGAGTATTCCTCGCGTATTAATACGGCAGAGTGCACCATTAACGACGCGCCTTTAAAGAGCGATTGAAACGGTTCAAGCACCCCTGTGGGTGAGGAGTTGCAATGTCGCGTTATCCGCTCGCGAATTAGCCTTAATTGGGCCTCTAATTCGCGTACGTTGCTAGGAGTTTTGGATTCCCACGGGGTGGCCTCTGGTGCGGGCGGTGTAGGCGTGCGAAGCTTGACTTTGTGACGGGACGGGACGGGCCAATCAGCTCATGACGAAACAGATTACGTAATCCTTCACTGGATCGACACCGATCCGGTTGACAAGACTGTGGACACGGAGAGAAGGGATGTTTTCTTTGTATACAGCGTGCTGAGCCTCGAATGAACCGGGATCCCAATGTAGACTTAGCGTAGAATAGCGTCTCTTGTCCCTATGGTCCGTTGAGGCCGACGGGGTGTAATCATCATCATCATCATCATCATCACTGCTGTCTCCAAGCGCTTAATCGCTGTGACGTTCCACCAACACCCCGGCGAAAGAGGGACTCTTTGCGCATAATTAGTCACTCTTTTCGTACGTTTGACACCCCCGCGCTAAGGGGTGCCAACGGTAACGAAAGAGTCGTCATCTGTACGTACGAGTAGCACTTAGCGTTACGCTAGCACCGTTGCTCCGCCAACGGCACGAGTCATTATCCCTTCTTTCCTCCCTTCCTCCCTTTCTTTCCTTCTACCGCCAATACGACTTCATACGCTTGGTGTTGTATATACACGTCGGTGGGCGTTGGAGAACGCTTAACGTTTTCAGTAGTAAACTAGCAGAAATCCCGCATCACTCTTAACGCATATGGACCGCACATGCACCGTATAGAAAACGCATGTGAACGGGTACATTTGTATAAATACTATAACTTGACGGCTGATGAGATTTGTCCCCCCGTCTTTGAGATTTGTCCCCCCCGCTAACCATATATCTACTAGCGTGGAAATAAATTACAGCATATCAGGTGCAAGGACATTCGGATGTCTCATGTGGCTCATATTACTCTATATCTTTAAGCCTCTATTGACGCCGCTGTCTCTTGCGTGGGCTGAGTCCTTTCCAAGCCTCTGAAGCCGTCACTGCTGCAGCACGCGCTGGTCCCGCGCAGGTCGCGCACTGATAGATTGTGCGCTAAGCTGAATTGAGCGATTAATTTCCACTAGCACTAGCGCGAGGGACAAATCTCAAAGGGGGGACAGATCTCAAAAACGGGGGGACAAATCTCACTAGCCTAACTTGACGCTCTGTAGAATACTCATTTATTACCGCCTCGATCATTACCGCCTCGATAATAACCGCCTCGTTATAGCCTCCAACGTCCGCCAGGCCCGCAACCGCCGCCAATTTAATACCGTCCGTGCGGTGATTCCTTGTTGGATTGGATGGGGTCGCAATCACTCAGATGATAAGTGGCATGAATTAGGGGAGAGTGGCTCAGGAGTCGCCTCTTATCCTCAGAATCTAAGGCTAACTACTTTGGGATGCATCTGTGCGCTCGGGTATAGCCATATTCCAACACCTCGACAATAGAGAGACTGTCTCCGTAGGTAATGATTGGTTAATTTCGCTAGCGCTTACTACCGAGTTCATCTTTCTTCTGAGCAGGGGCCTCAACCCCACTTAAACCTCGCCGAGCAACCTATGATCATCTGAGGACACTTTTGCCGCCATTACCTCGTTGCACACCGGGTTTTCATCGGTATCATGGCAAGGGAGACGGGCAGCGAATAGGAAGACGCCCCGCTGTCGCCAGTGGGATCATGCATGAGCGGTAAATCTATTTCTGAACTAACGCATGATCACACGCGAGCCGGCACGCCCGGCTTGTCTGGTGGATCGCAAGCTCTCTGGTCGGTGCCCGGCCTGCCACGTCATCCTTACGACCTTCAACTTTGAGCCGCTGCCTACCAATGAAAAATTGCTGCAAGCGATTGACAGGAGTTATATCATCGGAGGACCATGCAAGGTTTAACGTCCTCGCCTTTCCCAGCTTGAGCCACGCGGCCACGGACGGACGGTGATCCTGCCCATGCCGCTTTCCGCGAGTCAATCGACCTGTTTCTCCCACGCGTTCCGCTGTTCCCTTCTCAGCTCGAAGTGAACTGCGCTTACAATGACATCTTTCTCCGGCCAGACGAAAAAGGAAACCATTCAGAAGGAATACGGTTGGACCCAGCATCAGTGGGAGCGCTTCCTCGTAAGTTCTTGCGTCTTCTTCCTTCCCCCCTTTTTTTCCCCGTAAAGAAAAGGAACCCATTACGTACTTATCAAGAACTAGAAGCACACGCATGATGAAGCGAAAGAGCTCTTCTATACGCCCAAGTACTGGACCGACACCCAGAAGCCGGACAATGTTACTTGGGACGATCTGGAAGGCGATGTCATAGAGAACTTTATCAAGGAGGTTAACAAAAGGCTGGTGAAGATTCACATCCAAGCCGATTACAAACTGATAAAATGGCGCTTGTTACCCATGCTGCGAAGGAAGCCGAGTACGTTCATGCCCTCCCGATGCATTGCAGCTCACTAAAATCTCTGGGTGGGGAAGAGAACGACAAACAGGTAGAGTCACCTGAACCTAGCCACTCCAGGATCCCATTTGATCCCATCGCCGATGCCGGAGGGAGGAAAAACGGTTGACCTACGGCGGATGACCCACGGAGCTCTTGTTCAATACGAGAAAGTGGTTGCGACTATTCGGCTCTATTACTGAAATGGCAGAGTGCACCCACGCCATGTCTGAAGCAGAGGCAAATGGAGAAGAACTCCGGCTTTCGTAGATTCAAAGCAAATCATGTCCTGCCAGCCTCATCCCACGGTGCATAGTACGCAATGTTTCATAGGCTCATCCGTCCTCTCGATTTGCTGGGGTCACAAACGCTGCTTTTCAGGAAGCGTATGTATCAGGCAGCCACGGAGGTGGTAGTTCAGCCCCATTTGGCGCCTATCCGAGGTGATATCCCGTACAACCGGAGCGCTCCAAGCTACGTGCTAACCCTTTCCAGGGTAGTCCTCCGCGCCTGGTCTTACTTCTTTTCTTTCCTACTGATGGTGCTGGTTCTGATTGAGTCTGACTGAGCCGATCTGCCTGGTAGTCGGTGGGACTGTCGCATTAGCAGGGAGGGGGACAAGCTCGTCAGTAATTTCCTATCTTTCCCTAGCGGTTCGGATGTAGGCACGCTCTTCCGTACAAGCCGTGTCGGGCCAAGCAGCTGAATGGGCCCCGTTATTCAACAGCCGATCGAATCACGTCACTTGCTCATTTTTACCGATGAGGTTCCGATGAGAAAGAGTTACATAGCGGCAAACGAGGTTGAACGACGCGAACCCCGCTGGCCAGGTGCGCTGTTTGTGGGTCTGCGAACCAAGTGGGCTTCGAATCAGCACTGGTTGCTTTTTGTGGGCTGCAGCATAGATGAGCTCGGCACACGCTTCATGGACAACCTGCGACTCCTTGATGTAGAGCCGAAACCTCTTGGGGTTGCACGCATAGGGTTGCGACATGAGGCAGTCACAGGCGGCCTGTCCCAGCCACATCGACACAGGGCCTCTCGGACCATCTCGGCCTTTAATCGGTCTTGATCTCTCGTCCTTATGAGGTGAGACCATGTGGAGCCCAATTGCTCGTGTGGAATTTCCGATGAGAACCCGGTGAACACTGAGGTTTTTGGCGACGGACACGTCAGCGAGCGCCTCAGCCCCATTCGGAGACACGGATCTCGATCTTGCTCAGGGATCCACCTTTATTCCTTAACGGGGAACACTCCCATGTTGTGAGTTGTCCCAGGAAGAGACAAACAGCTGCCTGAGGAGCTGTGCATGACACTTCTACATGGGGAATATGCAGACTGTTCGTTCACTTGGGCCAAGCGCCACACCTGCCGCATGTGGATCAGGCTTCTGTGAGTCAAGCTATCACACGATCAGTAGGTCATTTATTCGGGCTGATCTCAGGGAATTGACTGTGCAAGCCGAAGACCCCGAGTCCGGGAAAACTTGGCAAGGTTTTGCTCGCTGCACCATATCCCCACAATCACTACATGCAAGCTATGGCTCCGGTAGTGGCATCCCGGGGTTCTACTCTAGTTGCGAGTCCAGCCGTTGTAAGATTGCCTCAATGCGTTTATCTCGTTTGGCCCACCCTTCACGCGCCTTCTCTGACCTTTTCCTCATGTGCCGTTCTTCATCTCGCTTCATCCGTGATTGCTCACGAGAATGCTCCATGTTGCAAAGTGCCCCAATAGGCAGTGTGCCGCGGATGCGGTCCGTAGTCCTTTCCTCGAATCTCCACCGAGATTCTATACCGCTATTTGAAGTTCGTACCCAAGCGCTGAAATCTTTCCTCTGATAGGTCTTCCGCTCGTCCGCCCCATTCTTACGGCATAAAGCCGGAGTGGGCTTCCTTTGAGCATCCAGGCTGGAGGTCAAATCCTTCCGGTGGTGGCTTCGTGCGCTGCGCGGAACTCCGGGACTTGCATATCCCTGAGCCGACGGTGGGCCCTGCTGCCACGTCAGTGCGTGCTTTCACCAGTAAAGAGCCTACATACCGGTTCAGCAAAAGGCCTGAGAGCTCGCTCATCAGACGATGATCCGCTGTTGAGGATATGCTTCACACGTATTTCGAGGGAAGACCGCTTCGAGATTACATTGTCATCTGCGATGACTCGGGGCATGGTGGAGGAGCACCTATGATTCATGCTGGCCTGAAGTCGGATGGATGATTATTTCCTGGACATTGACGCTCCTTTTTATGCACGCTATTCCAGACCATCGTAGCACGGGAGAGCTCCGGCAAGCGCTGAAAAAGCCGGCGTGACTGCACACACCGGAGTGTCTGAAGCAGTAGACTAGTGTAATACTAGCTGTAATATCCATCATTGCATGTTGGCCCTTTCATTGCCTTCAGAGAACATCCGCGGAGTGGCGCTTCTGGCACCTTTCGGGGAGACCGGAGGCATCCGTAACATCACCATTCTCACTTCGCCAGGTGTTTGGGGTGGCAATGAACAACAGCATTTTCTTCGCATTTCTATAGTACGAGGACGCGCAGGTCCTTGTGTAATCAACCCCACGTCCTTCCCCCCACGCCACTTCTCTCTCTCGCTCTCTCTAGCCGAGTACATGATCGTCGAAGAGGTCAGGAAGATAAATGAATCTGTGGTCAACAAAGTGACACAACTACAGTGACCTAGCGTTAGCCGCGATTCGGGAGTCCTTGTGGAAATTGCCACTCTTTGCCTTTACTGACCTTGAGTCTGTGCAGACCTCGTGCTTCTCGGTGGCTTGGGCGTACCCGTCGTATCATAGCCGCCGCGGCCTTGATCGGGTGCCTGCGGGATGATCTGGCATTGAGTCAGAAAGTTATTGAAGATCAGCCCAAGAGCAGACTGACTGGTTTTCCCATGTCTAGTGAAGATGGAGCTGACTGTAGTTCATGCTTTGGCTCTCTGAGTTTCTTGTTAGACGAAGAGGACGAGATGGGTGGCTCATATTTATACTAAAGACACATCTGATGATGGATGGCACAGCAAGCTGAGTTCTCATGCGATTGGATAGTGCACCGGAGTGGAAGCCGCGTCTCGCTAGCGTCAAGCGGCATCGCCGCAGCACTCCATTCACCATCCATGCTGTAAGCCAAGCTATGGCCTCCAATCCACAGAAGTACGAGCGGCCTACTGGATGCTATGGCATGCAAAGACATGGAGGGGCCCCACGCCACGAATGTGGTCCGACGACCGAGGAAGCTGGGCCAGCTGCAGGGGAGTCAGTGTAGCAGTAATGCTCCGTATCAATTAATGTGGGCCCTTGCGAGCGCTTCCTGCGGGATGGCGGATGGCATCGCACCCGATCTTCCCTCTCAATCTACAGCAAACTCACGTCATTTCAGGAGGCGCGTGGTGTGCTATCTTCGTCCTACAAGCATCTTCAGCTCTCTATGCTCCCGAAATTAGCTCTCTGGTCTCCGTCAAGCGATCAGGAGTCACGCGGCCGTGATGCCTGGAAGATGGCGCTTCGCTGCGCCGAGAAGACGTATAAATGTCCAGCTCGCTGGACCAGGACCTCACGTCAAGTCACTACGCCGAACAACCCAGCCAACACCGAACTGCAAGCAGACAAGATGATCGCTCCTGTCCCCCACATCGATGGATACCAAGCTATGAGCAATCATATGCATAGTAAGACTCCGAGCAACACCTTCAATTGATCATGACTAAGTCGTTTGGTGGAAGGCCCCGACCACTCGCTGCAGCGGGACTTCTCCTGGCTCAATCTCGAACATGATACGGAGGATGATGCGACTACCATTTACGATAGCTCCGAGGTGGACGAGTCGGGCAACGATACAGATGATACCGGGAATGATGCGACTACCATGTACGAGGGCTCCGATCTCGACGAGTCAGACCATGATGCTGAGGTCCTACGCAGGACCATGGCCCACCATCATTCTGATCAGCTGCCACTTGCGTGGCGCCTTGAAGTCGAGAGAGAGACTCCTGAGCGGGAAGAGCCTCTGAACAGTATGTTCATGGAGCAGAAGCATGGTTCATTTACTTACGTGCATATAGTCCCTTCGACTACCTTGACCACAGCCCCTACGGCCAGACAGGATTCATGCCCCGCTCACTCAGCAGCCCCTGGAAGTACACGCCAAGGCTTGTACATCGAGCCTAACACTTTGGAAGACCTTGTTTGTGGCATCGAGGTCTGGCACAACTTCCTGAAGGGGGAGAGGTTGTACCGGAAGAAAAACCTCGAGTGGTACGTTGTCAGTCATGCAGAGCTCTCCAACATACTAGATTGCAAATGCGTCCATATGTTGTTTTACGGTGATCAAGAGTTTCAGGTGGGAAAATTCCAGTTTGATCCTCTAACTGAGACTCTGAAAGACTTTACGGTGGTAGTAGCCTCTGACTGGTCTGACTGGAAGCCTATGGACGGCGATGGCTACAAAGCTGATCAGGCTCTCTATGACTTCTATAAAAACCAGGTGCTCGAACAAGCATTTTAAAATAGACAAGGTGGCATTGAGGAAATAGATCTATTGCTATTAAGTAGAATCCAGTTCTCTCTTTTCCGACCTGTGCGCTGGACTTGTGTCATTGTGAGCTGAGTCGTGGCCAGGACACGGCCCCGTGGAAATGGCCTGCAAAACAGCGGTTAAAGCGAAGCAATGCTCAGAGTTTGGCCCCGTTAACATTCAGTAATAAGTATGTGTAAGGATACTGACGCGTTACTTCTGCATTGTCGTCCCAATTCGGAATCTTTAATATTTCGCTTTTATGAGCAACCCCACCTTCATTTCCGATTCTCCGAGAAATCGTGTATATATTCTACAGTAGATAGCTTCATTCACAGAACCAGAGAGAAAGAGAGATTCCTCCATTTTGATACCTCTCCCTATGCACGCAAGGATATGCTGCGCACCAGGATGAGTTACCCCAAAACTCAACAGTATGACTGAGGTTATCTGCTGCAGGCGGTTATCTACTACCAGTGTACTCTGAATCAGGACTACTTGCCTTTGGTCAGATGCACTAACGCATCGCTTGAGTGCGCGGGTCTAGACGGGCACCTCCGCCGCACACATGCTGCTTGATTTAAGCCATATGTGGGGCACTCAATGCTGACAGCGCGGTATCTCGCCTCGCGTGCTCGATTGTGGAGCTTCTGCATGGCACAGGAGGCTTTGGGCACGAGGCGCTACTGTAAAGGACAGGGAGTCGGAAGAGCTCCGCAGGTGTCACGGAGGGTACACGTATGGTTCCGTGCGGATGCTCATGCAGGTAGGTCTTGTGTAGGGTGCGCTCGACCAGCCTTGAAAGCATAGAGCCTTGGTGCCGCGTCTTCCTGCCTCGCTTCGTCTTCGTGCCACCTTACGTGGCGAGGGGGAGGGCGGAGATGCGGTGAGAATACTACCCCGGCATAACAGCCGAATGGCCGGGCAGATACGATGCTCCGATAATTGCACGTGATTTACTTTTTTGGGCATATAAGGGACCCATGGGAGCGCCCATTAAACCTCTCTTCACGGCCTCTTGCTCTACCTCAAAATCTCCTGCTTCGTCCCCTCAAGAGTCTTCAATTTATCTCAATGGATTCCCCCGCACCTTTTGAGTCCACTAACTCTTCCGCTGAGTCCGGCGCCGTCTGTGGTGCTGCGGTTTCCAAGAGCTCTCGAATGGACTCGCACGCAACCCCCGAGGATTCGTCTAAGGATGGAATTTCGCTCACGGGTATGTCGTTTGTAGTGTACTCATTCTTACGTGAAGAACAGCTTATAATTTATTTACCGCTTAGGTTCAGCTAATGCTGGGGAGCATGTCCCTGACCGGCATTACGAGCGCGGCAGTGCTGCCGGCCACTGCGAAACCCCTCCGCGGATCCCACTTTCTGAGACTATTGACTTAACACACGAAGCCAGCTTCTTCGACTTCGCGGAGCTTTTACAAGATTGTCCGATGGA
The DNA here is from genome assembly GCA_022204955.1 of Macrophomina pseudophaseolina. Classification (NCBI taxonomy): domain Eukaryota; kingdom Fungi; phylum Ascomycota; class Dothideomycetes; order Botryosphaeriales; family Botryosphaeriaceae; genus Macrophomina; species Macrophomina pseudophaseolina. The sequence goes on from JAJJID010000719.1 coordinate 10,950, forward strand.
CTATTTCGAACGAATAACGTATCGTGGAAATGAGATCCCACGAGACGCAGTGGTAAGAGACTTGTTCGGTCTCGTCGCGCGCTTAGTTAACAGACTGGCGGTCTTGGAACCGGGCTTCGATTTTTATCCAATACCTGATCTGGTCTTTGCGCCATTCCCCGAACACTTTTCGGGTGTATTTCCGGGATATAATTTGGACGATTTGACCCATGAGGAGAGGAGCGGAGTCATCCGAGCTGAAATTGGTACGTCCAAGCGAACGATCGAGAATTATAGTACTGAATCTTTTTTTTTATACGACCAGGCAAGCCAGTGGCTACTGGATCTAACGACAGTGACGCGAACGAACAGAATCTGCCTTTATCGCGTCCTGGTAGTGTTGAGCCACTGCCAGCTATTGAGGCTGTCTATCAAGATGAAAGAGAGCGAATGTTTGGAGAAAGGGCTCATGGGAGAGAGCATCAACCAAAAAGTATAAATCGAAGGACAGAGTATTGATTAAGACATAGGCTTACGAAGAGGCAGCTTCGGGTACCGCCCTCGAGATACCGCGCCCTCAGACAGGCTCAACCGAGGTTGACCTAACCACCTGGGAGCTCGGGACCACTGATGTGCCCACCAGTGATCTATCAGATTTCTGGGAAAGCCATAAACTGGATATTGTCATAATCAGAGATGGGGAAGTTGAGTTCCGCGGAAACCAACTCCCTCGCGTGGTCGACTATTTCCAGATATTTCAACATCAGCATCACCTGATTAACAAGTTTTATGGGAGTACTCACCAAGCTTACCCGACCAACCTCCCGGAAAAGCTTCAGATTATTCACCTACCCAAGTCCCAAAGAGCTGAAGTGGAAGAGGAGACTAATGCCAATATCGAAGAAGTTGTCCCTGATGCAAGCAATTCCGCCGAATCACCCATTATCCGCGAGAGCTTGTTCAGGAATCGAGGAGGAACGGCATACCCTCAGCATCAATATAGCGACAGTGACAAAGAGAATTGGAGTGGTCCAGAACGATCAAAGAAGCGGCGGTCAGAGACGCTAGACTTTGAGCAGGATATAAAGAAAAGGCGAAGATCGATGGAATCTTCTCCAGGTGATCCTATAGACCTCACTGGTGGTTGCTGAAATGGTATGGATCGAGGCGATAGAATCGAACAATATAGGTAGTCTCAAATTGATGCAAGATTTCTCCTCTCAACACGTGGTTTGCTCATGACTAATCTTCGCAAGCATGTCACTGAGACCAAAGACAATAAGTGGGCCTGGGTTGACCGATGGCGCCTATACTATTGACGCTGTGGCCTGGTGGCGTCATCTCTGCATAGCCCCACGAGCAAGCGCCCGGTGGGCCCAGGCGACTGGCAGGGGTGAAGCCACTCGCCGGACTGTTCGATTCCTGGATTTTGGAGCGCTTGAATCCAGAGAAAGGCCTAAGCCAGTATATTTAAACACATGTCTGCATCAGAGGCAGCCTCTCCCACAGATTGACAAAATGCCACGCAACTCCTGCCAGAACCCAGCCCTTTACGCCAAGCTCGAATGTATGAGAACTCCTCTCGTGCCTTTCTACCTTCTTCCAACCGGACCACCACATCCGCGTTTTCCCAAATCAATTCTGAACTTTTGGCTCCTAAGTAAGTCCGACATAGATAGCATCGCATGCTACTACTCGCAAACCGAGATGGACCGATATACATCCTCTTACCCGGTACGCATGTACTGGGACGACCAGATTTTCGCCCGTATGAGTAGGACAGAGAGGCTGTATATAAAACGAATGGAGCTTGGCAAATTTATCGGGCTTTGGGATGAATGGTGAAAAGCTTGTATTTTAATTTTCGGTATAAATGAGTCACTTTTATCTACCATGTATCTTGTCCCTCTTATCCCTTTAGAAGCCGATCAAGCCGGGTGCTGGCCATCAGCTCCTTCCATACAATTTGGGCTATCATATCAGTACATGGCGACATGGCACCTGATCTATAGACATACCTTGCCCCTTGCTGTTGATATCGCGAATAATGCGCGTGAGGAGCTGGACTGCCACACGGCTCGCGATGGATTTAATACAATGAAGCTTCTGACCTAGAAGCATTTTATTTGCGAGCTGGTCCAGCGTTGGAACAGATTCCGTTTGCTCGACTTGGGTGATCTGTTGGCCATGGTGGGCCCCCTCGTTCTCCTTTCCGGCAATTCTTGGCCTCTTGTTTGCGACGCGGCCCTCCAAGACGTGCTCCCTTAGTAACGTCAACTGAGTTACCATCGCATCGTGACGATTGTTCTCAGCGGTCAGGAGGTCGTCGATTCGAGTAAGAAATCGCCTTGTGACGTCAGTTACGTCAAAATTAGGTGTCAGAACGCTTTGGTACTTGAAGGTGGCATGTCCAGGTTAAAAGAAT